>PHNY01010856.1:0-10157 GCA_003724115.2 Anethum foeniculum
TTCAAATTCTAAATAATTAATTTATTTTATCTACATATTTAAATTATATAAAACTTATTTTCTTCATTAATTTATATAATATTATAAATATTTGTTCCTCAAATTTTTTCAAATAACTTATATTTAAAGATTTAAGAAATATTTTATAAGGCCGCAGTGAAGCGCGGCTTGGTCGACTAGTCTTTATATAAAGGAGAAAACAAGGCGTTTATGTGGCGCCTCTCAAATCGCCTCATTCTACTTTTTCTAATTTTCACAATTTTTGGAACTAATAAATATCAAAAACTCTAATTCAGACCTTCTTTTTTTAGTCCTATTTTATAGGAAAAAGATAAATCAAAACCTATTTACAATTGGGCAAGAGATTTTTCAATATTCTTACATATCTTATTCCAAAAATGAATCTATAATTTTATCGACTATGTCTATATAAAGCGATTAATATTACAAAAACTACAATATATCTGAATGTTTGTTTGTGTTGTGTGATCATACTTTTTAAATTTTTGATGAATACTTTTAAATTTTTTTGTGTAATTAACCCTCTAATATGTTTAAATTTTACAATGTTTTAATCAGAAGAATGCCACAAGTATGTCATCCTTGCTATTTTGTAATAGTTATATAATTTTAGGTTTGTATTAAATTTTTATCACGATTATATATACTTGGTTGATATTTGTACATAGAATGATTTTTACTACTTTCTTAATTTGTAACATTTTTAAATTGATCTAATGTTGTTTCAAACAGAAAAAGTTTACTATAATAGTTTAAAATATGAAGTTATTATGAGTTTAAAAAAATTAGAGAAAAAGAAGATAATGATGTTAAGGTATTGTTTCGTGATACATAAAGCTTATCTTTGTTTAAAGATTTCTTCTTTGTAGAGTCTCTTTGATTTAATTTTAAATATTAAACTTTCTTTTTTAAGTTTCAAAATTTTGGTAAAGAAATAATCAAGTTATATGTTCGAAATAGAAAAGGCACTCAAATTTATCGTAAGAAAAATAAGATTTTATAGCAATTTCTATAATTAAAACTTCAGTTTAACATATTCGAAATAAATTCAAAATCATTATAATAATTATTGGACATTGAGGTACATATTTAACATGATACAAGTCGGTATGATTGTTGTCGGCCAAGAAAGACTTGACATAAATTGGTACTACGGAGAATTATGTAAATAGTTTTATTTTGTTAAATATATTTTAACGGGTGTCGGCCTAACAAAGTGTGACAAAAATTGGTATCGACAATTATATGAATAGTTTATTTTATTATAATATGCTTTTCTTAAATAATCTTGACTTAAAAAATGTTTGTACGTATAATGATTTTACTACGTTCATAATTTGTAACGTTTTCAAATTAATATAATGTTATTTCAAAAAGAAAGTTTAATCTATTGTTTTAAAATTTAACATTATTATGCGTTTAAAATCTTTGGTGAAAGCCAGATAAGTTCGGAAGTAGAATAGGTGGTAGTGTCGTCAAGAGTGGTCCTTAATCAATGGCAATCAGCTCAGGATAAATCATTCGACAACTTTCTTGGTCGTATGACCAATGCGGATGGGGATGAGCAATGGATAGAACCAATTGAGAATAAGATTAAGGTTAATTGTGACGCTGCAATCTTCGACAGAACAAACAGGTTCAGTTTTGCTTCTGCTGTCAGGGATCATAGAGGGGAGTTAGTGGTAGTCAGATTGAAATGCTGCAAAGGAAATGTAAGCCCTAAGAATGCAGAATCCATTAGTGTGAGAGAAGCGCTCAGCTGGATCAATGAACAACAAACTCGAGACATTCAGGTGGAAACAGATTTCCTTGTAGTGGTGCAAGCATTAAGAAGCTCTATCTCTTCCAGTTCATACTTTGGAAGAATAATTGAGGAATGTAAGAGGCTAACATCTGAGATAGGGGATAGACATGTTTTTGTTAAATTTATTAAACGGTCTGCGAATATGGTAGCACATTTATTGGCTAGATCTACATGTTCCATAGCTGATCGTAGTTGAAGGGTGAATGATCACCCGGAGTTAATTGATGTATTGATGAAAGATTTGATTCATGAATGAAATCATCTTCCTTTTGGCAAAAAAAAAAAAAGAAAAATCTTTTGTGAAAAAGAAGATAATGACGTTAAGGTTTTGTTTCGTGATATATAAAGTTTATCTCTGTTTAAAGATGTTTTCTTTCTAGAGTTTCTTTGATTAATTTTAAAAATTATACTTTCTTTTCTAAGTTCCTAAATTTTAGGTAAAGAAATAATCGAGTTAAATATTTGAAATAGAAAATGCACTCAAATTTATAGCAAAACAAAATAAGATTTTATAGCGAATCCTATAATTAATACTTCGGTTTCACATATTTAAAAAAAAGTTCAAAATCATTATAAATAATTTTGGAAATTGAGGTATAATTTTTTTTGCACAGTTATTTTATCTTTACGTATTTTTAATCATATATTGTTTTATTATTTACAATTTTTAATCATAGTTTATTAAAACATGATACAAGTCGGTATCATTGTTGTTGGCCCGGGAAAATGTCATATAAATTGGTATTATGAAGAATTATGTAAATTATTTTATTTTATTTTATATATTTTAACTGGTGTCGGCCTAACAAAGCGTGACACAAAATCGGTATCAACGATTATAAAAATAACCTATTTAATTATAGTATATTTTTCTTAAATAATCTTGATTTGATTTTTTTTTAAGAATATATAGTTTCGGCCGCTGCGTAGCGCGGCTAATGTCGACTAGTATTTATATAAAAGAGAAAACTAAGGCGTTTATGTGGCGCCTCTCAAATCTTTTCATTCTATTTTTCTAATTTTCTTAATTTTTTAAATTAATAAATAGAGAAAATATTAATTACTTTATTATTCTCCTAAACTTTCTCTTAACTCAAATTACCTTCTTATTTAATTACCTTATATTCTCATAAACTTTCATCTTAACTCAAACTACCTTCTTATTTAATTACCTTATTATTCACCTAAAGTTTCTCTATTATATCAAAAAAAATTCACTTAATTCAAATTATCGTCTTATTATTCTTCCAAAATTTCTCTACCATATTATTATTATTTCAAACTTTATTTTCAAGTCAAAAGTTAATTACCTAATTTTCTCTTAAACTTTCTCATTAACTCAAATTACCATGTTATAATTTACCTAAAATTTCTTTATCAGATTATCATTCGCTAAAACTTTCTTTTCAAATCAAAGTTCTTGTCTTAATACTCTCCTAAATTTTATGTCATGAAATGTAGTTTAAAAAGGAAGTAAATAATCTTATATATACATAAGTGTAAATTGTTTGGCTTGAAAAGGAAAGAGCAATTGTAAGGTAGATTTTCATTAGAGCTTGTATTTCAAACTTTATTTTGCATGTTATGATAGTTTTGTTACTATTTATTTTTTTAAGTCTTTAAAGTGTATATTATTATTTGATTGATTTTATGATTTTCGAATGCGGCTTTTTGCCCAAGAAGAACAAAGGATCTTTTGGATCGGTTAGTTTTAGAGGTTCGTTTTATTGTTGAGGCTATTTAATTATAAAAGTATTATTTGATATTTAAATTTAAGTAATATATGTTTGTTACTTTCATTAGCACTTATGTTTCAAACTTTATTTTGCATATTATGATAGTTTTGTCACTATTTGTTTTGTTAAGACTTGAAGTGTATGTTACTGTTTGATTGGTTTTATATTTTTTAGAATACTTGAGAAATTTTATGATTTCAGAACGCAGCCTTTTGTCCGAAAAAAACGGAGGATGTCATGTATCAGTTAGTTGTAGAGTTGATGATTGATTTTATAATTTCAGAACGTAGTCTTTTGTCCAGGAAGGACGGAGGATGCTATAGATTAGTTAGTTTTAGAGGTTCGTTTCATAATTGAGGCTATTTATTTATAAAAGGTATTTGATATTTAAATTTAAGTAATTTATGTTTATTATTTTAAATTAAATATTGTCGAAAAATATATTAAAAAGCTTTTGTATCATTATATTTAATAATTTTTTTTGAAATATTACTATATTGCCGCCGCGAAGCGCGGCTTATTATCCTAGTTACTATATAAACCAATTACCTTTTTAAAATAAAACACATTACTTTTTTTTTTACCAACTAAAACACCTCTATTTTCAAAAATATCACGGATAATTTTATTTAATTAAATATTAAAATTACTAATAACTAACCAATTACCTTTTTCTACTAAAACATATTACATTATCTATTTAAATTAACAAAACTTGCTCTTTTTCCGAAAATAACACAGACAATTCTAATTAATAAATTAAAATAATAATATTATAATTATTAATAATCAACCACTTACATTTTTCACCCCAAACACAATATCACGAACATATACGTGTTAATATATAATTATCAAATCATGTCATTCAAAAAATTAAACAAATAAATTTTGATGTTTTCAAATTTTTAAATTTAAATTAAAAAATAATGTAAAATTAAAGTAAATTCGTATCACACGGGTTATAACCTACATACTAGACGAAACAGTGAAAGTTTAGGCTCAATAATTTTCGATTTTCGATCTTTTATTAATAATATTATCGTAATTAGTAACTAATCAATTAACTTATTCAACTAAAACATCAATTACCTTTTCCAACTAAAACGTGTTATATTTTCTATTTTTTCCAGCTAAAACATCTTTTTTTCAAAAAATATCACGGGCAACTAAATTATCTCAATTTTCAAAAATATCACGAGCAACTAAAATATCTCTTCTTTCCAAAAATATCACGGGCAAGTCTATTTAATAAAGTTGAATAATAATAATAATAATAATAATAATAATAATAATAATAATAATAGTAATAATAATAATAATAATAATAATAATAATAATAATAATAATATAATTATTAATAACTAACCAATTTCCTTTTTTCGTATTACGAGCAACTAAAATATTTCTATATTCCAAAAATTTTACGGTCAACTAAAATATCTCCCATTTTCAAAATATTACAGTCAAGTCTATTTAATTAGTTAGAATAATCATAATAATAATAATAATAATAATAATAATAATAATAATAATAATAATAATAATAATAATAATAATAATAATAATTATATAATTATTAATAACTAACCGATTACCTTTTTTCAACTAAAACACGTTATCTTTTTCATTTTTACTAACCAGCCCTCTACTTTTCGCAACATGTTATGGAAAATTCTATTTTAATAAAATAAAATTACAATATTATAATTATTAATAAACAACCAATTATCGATTTTAAATAAAATGTACTATCAATTCAAATAAAATTAAAGATATGATATTAAAATTTTCAACTCAAATTAAATTAAAAAAATCATACAATTTTAAAGAAAATTCGTGCATCGCACGGGTTTTAAGTTTGGTGGTCGGTCGGTACAGTACTTGTTGAAATTACTTAACTACCCTTACTTAATTATTCATGTTATTTTTACTTAACTACCTTTACTTAATTATTTTTACAGTCTATTTATTTTAAAGTTATATTAATCCTAATTAGTATGTAAAATATACTTTTTTCAACTACAACACATTACTTTTTTATTTTTATCAACTAAAACACCTTCTTTTCCAAAAATATCACGCGCAATTCTACTTAATAAAATAAAATATTATAATTACTAATAACTCCTATTTTAATTATAACACAATATATAAACCAATTACATTTTTCAACTAAAACATGTTACATTTTTTATTTCTCCCAACTAAAACACCTCATTTTCAAAAAATATCACGGATAATTTTATTTAATTAAATAAAATAAAAACTCGTTACCCTTCAAATTAAAACATATTACCTTTTATAAACATACCAATAAATATTGATTATACTGTATGTTCTAAATTGTAATACACATCTAGAAATATTATTTTCAGTCATTCTATTTAATAAAATAATAAATAGATGGTATTATAATTAATAGTAACTAATCAATTATCCTTTTAACCGAAATATGTTAGCATTTTTTTATGAATAGAATCTTTTTTTTTTTTGACAAGAAAGGTTCGGAAACCAACCCCTTATATTGATAGAAGCACTCCTCATTTAGAGGTACAACAACAAGATTATAATTTTTCCACCTACAAGCAGGAGGAGAAAATTATAGTCCGGATATTACAAAAAAGGAAAAGTAATTCTACAAACTCTCAAGAAGCACCGTGGAACATCAGAAAATCGAACAAATATTCGAAAGGCTCGAAATATCACCTTAAGCTAGAGGGGGAACCAATAGCAGTGAATCGATTTCAATCGAATATATTGTTGGATAATCGGAGATCTAAGAAAGATGAGAGTATCAAAACCCTAATAACTATATTACAAGCCAACATAACTAAAACTAGTACAAACTTTCACCTAGATCTAATCACTAAACCGCAAACAAGAGAAATCTAGTCCGGTCTTCAAATCAACAAGCTACCAAGCTTTAAGCCGTGCCAAGAACATCAAACTAAAAACTGGAATTGCATGAATCGATGAAATCGGAACCAAAGAAACTCCGAAAATAGGGTAAAGTTACAGATCTAAAGATTACATAATATATATACATTTAATGAATTCTCCGGCCGGTGGAGAAGCCACCGCCGAAGGACAATTGAAAGGGGAAAAGAGGGTGTGCTAACTAGGAGAATAGTTGAACCTCTATTTTTATAAATGCAACAACTATTCAAAATTAATTAAACTTATTAAAAACAACCCGTGCATTGCACGAGATATAAACTAGTCTATATTATAATAGACGAAATAGTAAAAGTTTGATAGTTGGTCGGTACGGTACCTGCTGAAATTACTTAATTACCCTTACTTAATTATTCATGTTACTTTTACTTAACTACCCTTACTTAATTATTTTTATGACCTATTTATTTTATAGTTATATTAATATTAAATCAATCACATTTTTTTTAACTATAACACGTTAGCTTTTATTTTTCCCAACTAAAACACTTTATTTTTCAAAAATATTATATTATATTTAATAAAATAAAATATTATAATTACTAATTACTTCTATTTTAATCATAATTAGTATATAAACCAATTACCTTTTCAACTAAAACACATTATCTTTTTTATTTTTCCCAACTAAAACACCTCATTTTTCAAAAATATCAAGGATAATTTTATTTAATAATATAAAATAAATACATGTTACCATTTAAATTAAAACCTATTACCTTTTATAAACACACCAGTAAATATGTATTATGCTGTATTTTTCAATCATTAATACACATTAGAAATACTTTACACCTAAAAAAATCAATTATACTATATCTTAGTATCATAATATTGTCTCTTCAAAATAAAACACATTACCTTTTAAATTGAATTATATTTTCTTTTATGAACACACCTAATTATACTATATCTTACGATCATTAATACACATTCACAAATACTATAATATATATCTTCTGATCATTAATAAAATATAAAAAATTGTTACATATTTCTTTTTAAACCTTTTTAATAGGTCTAATTATTTTAAAGATATATTCTAATTAAAGTACATATAATTATTTTAATTCATACCTTAGAATTTACTAACTCTTTCAATTAATAAAATCAATAAAATACTAAAATACAAATTATAGAATAGAGAATATTAAAAGTAATCCGTGTATTGCTCGAAATATAACTATTGTATTAAAGCCGAAATACTGAAATTTTTAATTTTTAATTTCCAATTTTCGATTTTCGGTTATTTTATTCAATAAAATAATTAATAAATTGTGTCATAATTAATAGTAACTAATGAATTGTCTTTTTTAACGAAATATATTAGCATATTTTTTCTAAAGGAAACCTATTTATTTACCGATACAATAACTTTTTAAAAATTAATTTAACCTACTAAAAGCAACCCGTGCATCGCACGGGATATAAACTAGTCATATTATAATAACGAAACATTAAAAGTTTGGTTGGTACCTGCTTGTTTGGTACACGCTGATTTTACATAATTACCCTTACTTATATATTTTCTACCAAGTAATTTCACAAAATGTTTTTTATACACTATATAAAAATATCAGAGGAAATTACCATATTCAATCAAAATATGCTACATTTTCTATCAATTAAAACACCTCTATTTTCATAAATATCACGGCAATCAAAACACGTTACCTTTTCTATTTTTCTCAAATAAAACACCTCATTTTTACCTTTTTTATTTTTCCTTACCAAGTTCCACGTAACTTCCAAAAATAATATGGATAATTCTATTTTAGTTAATTAAATAATAATATTATAATTATTAGTAATCTACAAATTCCATTTTAAATTAAAATGTACTATAGAATTAATTAAAATTAGATGAAAAATTATATAATAATAAAAAGTCCGTATATCGCAGGGGTTTGAAACTAGTACTAGTTAAGTTTAAAGTGAGTAATAATTTTTATAATTCAGGAGTTAACAAATGGTTGTAGATTGTATAATACTTAACACAAATCATTAAAAACATAGAGATATTACTCTCCAATAAATGATGGAATGAATTTTTTATAATTTTATATTTTCCCGCTCACTCGTTAAATCTTAATTTAAACATATGAACATCATATTTGGGTTATTTGGGTTGTTAACTAACTACAATCTATAACCAATGACTCCATCTGCGAATTTATATTCACTTCCTAAAATTTTAAAATCCCAAAAATATGAAGAATATTACTACTATTACTGATAGAATATAAATAATCCTAGTTATTTTGAGCCATGATTAAACCTAGTCCAGCGCTTATTTTAGCCCCGATTCATTTGGGTCCATCCCAGTAGCGGTCCAGCCTGCAACTCATCAAATAGTTATGACTAGAATGACAAAGGACAGGTGGAGCACGAGTCATGGCTGGTGACAGCTAATGATTACCAATGATGAACACAATCAAAGCACATGCCAGAACATTCCAGGCACACTCTCCCATAATTTTCACCTAGACACGTGTAAAGCATCCATGAGCGCCATTAATTTTCGCACTTATTTGCTACGTGTTTTAATAAGCATGTCTGTGGCATTTAGGGACCGTTATTACTCCACGCCAATGGCCATGTACCCGAATTACAATCCTCCGAACTTCGAGTTTCAACCTTATTCCAACTTTGACCAAGTCAATGTGATGTCCCAACCTACACCTCGAATTGATCCTTTTTTTAATCCCGGTTGGAAAATCACCCAAATTTTTTATGGAGTCAAGGTCCAAAAATTTCAAACTTCCCCGCCACAATTTCGAACATCGAACTCTTACCAATTTTCGAATCAAAATTCTTATCATAAGTCGATTCAAACTCCGTTGAACCAAATTCCTTATCAAGCACCTTTAAATCCTCCCAGTTTTGATGATTCAGAAAAGAGACTTAATTTCATAGAAAATGGTATCGAGGCTTTGATTGAATCTCAAACCAACTTCATGCAAACCCTAACTCAAGATAGGCAACTTTTAAATTCCCATGCGCAAGCCATATCTAGGTTAACAGACCAAGCGAGTCAAATAGCCAACATCATTTGTGAGCTTGAGAAGAATGAGCTGCCAAGTTAACACGAGGTCAATCCTAAGTCCCTTCCAATCAAAGACCTCATGAAAATGTGAACGCTATAATTTTTCTTAGGTCAGAAAAAAAAGTTGATACTCAAGCAGGTGTTGATTCTCATGAAGAAGAAGATTTGAACTCTGAACCTAATAATTCTCTTTCTACTCCTGTTCCAAATCTTTCGAAACAACCCATGAACTCCGAGTCCTTCGCTTCACCTAGAAAACCTTCACCTTTGAAACCTATATCTGATTCGTCTGTTGAACGAGTCTTTAAGCCAAAAAATTTGTATCCTCAAAGACTCATTTTTAACAAACAATCGGCTCAAATGGAGCAAATTTTAAAAGTTTTTAAACAAATCAAGATAAACATTCCTCTTTTAGATTCCATTCAACAAGTTCCTTCATATGCCAAGCGTCTAAAGGATTTATGTACTCAGAAAAGAACCACTCATGTTCCTAAGAAAGCTTTCCTTACATCTCATGTCAGTTCTATCTTGTCAAATCAAATCCCTGTGAAGTATAAGGATCCTGGTTGTCCTACCATTTCTTGTGTCATAG
>PHNY01010860.1:0-14812 GCA_003724115.2 Anethum foeniculum
AGACACACAACGTATATGTCGTGATATTTTTAAAAATAGAGGTATTTTAGTTAGAATATATAAAAAAATATTTTAGTTGAAAAGAGTTATTGGTTAATTATATATTGTTTTTTCAAGTTAAATTTTTCTAAATTCGATTAAGTATTACTCTCTCCATCCCACCCATTTGTTTATATTTCAAAGAGATTGTCTGACACGCATTTAAGGTGCATCTAAAATATAGTTATGTGACTTATTTTTATAATTTTTTATTTTTAAATAAAAACTGAATGTTTAAGTTTTTATTCAAAAAATGAAAATGTTAAAAATAAGTTATATAACTATACTTTATATGCACCTTAAAATGTGTGTCGGACACTATCTCAGAAACGTAAACAAATGGCCAGGACTGAGGGAGTGTAAGTTTTAGTTTAAGTTTGTAATCCTTTTAGAATTCTATGAAAAAATCATGTGATAACTTCCGTGATCAATATAATTATATTTATTTAAATAACACTAGGGACTTTGCCCGCGCGCTACGCGTGCTATCAAAATTATAAAATTTCCATCTAAAATGACTTATTATTGTATTAGTGCTATTACCAAATAAATATTGTCAAATATTTTTTATACCCCTAATATATTATAATTTTATGAGTGACCTTAGAACTGTTTAGTTTAAAAAATAATCTTTATAACTATCTTGTTTTTTGATATATGTAAATATATCTTTTTTACAAATTTTTTTAAATGATTTTGCAAGTAGTTTAGAAATTGGACATAATTTTTTCCGAAAGTCATTCAATTTAAATATAAATGGAAGTGCTAAAAATAAAAAATCAAAATAAATTTACAATTGATAGTTTTATTATTAATTGTTGATAGATGTCCACGTAATATGATTACATGTAGTAATTTGTAATATTATAAAGTAGTTGGAGAAAAAATAATTTTATACAAAAGAAAATCATTAATTAAGATTATATGCATGTATTACCGACAATGTCTAAAAATTTATATTTTTTTAACACGCAGTGGAATAATGTAATTATGAGATTTTGATACGTAGTTAGACATTTTTAGCGAGATATGTATAATTTGTAAAATGAAAAATTGACTATCGATTAAATATACATAATTTGTGAGAAATTCAGTCGGTATTATAGATTTTAATACGTCTTTAAAAATTGGAGTATTATTTCCTTAACTCCAAATATTTATATATCATACAGTAAACTAGAAATTAAAATAACATGTATGTGTAAAGTTGACTTTGTTAAAACAAATTTAAAATGTAGAAATATAGGGATGTGCATATTGAGTTAATAACATAGTAACTCCCGTAACATTAACACTGACCATTATGACATAGTAACCTATTGTCGGCTGTGAAGCCATTGGAAGCCTTTTGCATGCAGAGTTACTATACTCAATTGGAAGGGTTGAAGAAGGGCTTTGTATTCTTAAACAATTCTGTGCTGTAAACTGTGATCCATTTGATGGAGGTATGTAATTCTGCCTATATTCATATTGAAGTATTAATGATTCAAATGTATGCTATTTGATATGTTAATTACATCATTCACATATGACAATATTTGATATAGAATTTGTGTTCACTGAGTAATTTGTTTTACTCTACAAAGATGACAATAGTTGAATTGAGAGTTTTATATTTTTGTATATTGTATTGTTTTGTGCGACTATACAGGTACTTGGCCAAAAGTTTTGGGAAAAAAAATGGAAATCTAACGGAACTGCTGGTAGGTTTATTTCAAATAATTCAAATGCTGTAAATTAAATAGTGATCCATTATCATATTTTGTACGTAATTGAATGGTTATTTCAGGAAGAAGAGAGCTTTTGTCAAGTTTCATTTCTGTGAATAATGAATTAGGCATATGTTGAAAGATTGTAAGTCTGCAAATTAGCACTACTGTTAGTTTGATTAGGAAATGTTAGTATTCGAACAACTTATCCTGCCATATTTATCCACATATCTATGCTTTCTGCAGGATGTACCCATTAAATATTGACAATGAATTTGGAATGCATTTTCCTAAGGTTATCTTCATAAAATGTTGCAACTCTGTATGGCGAGCTAAGTATAAGAGTGAAAAAAAAAATGTGCTTTAAGAAGATTCATCCTTTTCTACGAAGTGAAATTGTTCAATCTTGTACGATTTGACTATTATGGAGATGACATCTTCATTGCACAGTGTATAAGGAATATGGGATTGAAAGTAAGTACCCATAAATTCATCCTACCTCATTTTTTCAAAGGGATGAAGGAAAAAAATGGAACAATTACAAACTCCTTAGTAATTGGAAATTTCTGGAATATGAAAGACATGCTGCTCTTTTTTCTTTTAATATATTGAGGAATGATTATGAGTATTATGAGATTACTATCTGTAGATCACATCTTGATGAGAAACTGGAGAATTTGGTAAGTTAGTCTGCCATGTAAGTGTAAATTTAAAATATTTTTTAATACTAATAGGATACCTTCATTCATTGTGTTCCAATGTTTCTAAATATGGATTACAGAGATTAAACAGAGATCTGGCGACATTTTTTCTTCTTCGGAAGATGGATCAACAGTTCAGTTTCAACTATAGAATCAGTGTTGGGAAATTGAAATAAATTGGGTAGGTGGATCATGCTTCTTGGGCCATGGATGGCATAACTTTGCAAAATCAACATAGTTAGAAAATGGTGATACATTAGTCCTGTACAAAGATTCAGTATCAGGCTTTTGTGAGTTAAGTGTATGCATCTTCAAAGGAGATGATTTTAAGTTTGAATCCAAATACGGTACAATTCTCCGCCTTCCCGTTAATTGTTTTACTGGTTTTTAGGTTTGGTATTACTGCTAATATTGCAATAATATTTTCATTTTGTAGCAATTGATAAACCTGTCAGATCATTTTCAAAGATTCTTACAGAGGACGCGTTGCACAGTGAATTGCTGGTAAATCATATATTTTCTTCAGTTCTAAACTTTGAGTTGTTAAACATTCTTTGATAATTAACGTGCGCAATATAGTAATAAGTTAAAATCTTAATAGGTAGTACCCTATGCTGTAAAAGAACAATACGGTGACATCCTGAAGAACATGAGAAAGATTGAAGTTGTTGGGTTTGGGTGTTACATTTTGTATGATGGAGTGCAAGGAATAATGCTAAATCTTAGAGAAATGTTTGATCAACTTCATTTAAGAAAAAATGATTTGATTATTTTCAGTTTAGCAGAGAACAGGTCAATTTCCGCGAGAGTATACGAACATGATGGCATGGAAATTAATTACAAAGACCGTGAAAAGGGTAAAACTTTTATGGCTATAAAAGATTGTTTTTGGCAAGACTACTACCTCTTAATCAAGGGTAATTACTGGATCATCCATTTCTGACTTAAAAATTTAGCAACTCCTTTGTATTACATTTTAATATGTTCCTTTTTCTTGAAATGGAAAATGCAGAGGTAAATGTTCCGCAAGAAGTTGGAATACAGACTGAGGTAATAGAGAATAAGAACTGGATTTTTCTGCACACTATTGTGATTATTGCCTGAAATGTGTTTTAACTATTTTTTAATTTGGAATTCACAGGCTGCTATACCAAAACACTGGTGTTTCATTGCTGAAATTGAGAGTGGACGACATGGTCGCAGTGTTGTGGTAAATTAAGTGTAATACATTAAAATCTATATTCATTAATATATCAACTATAATTCTAATAATTTGATTATATTGTCAATAGAAATTACCAGATCAAATAGTTTCCAACATTGGTGATGTGCTCCATTTTATCTGTGTTATAAAATTACCTTGTGGTCAAGATAATCAAGTTCGTTACAGAGCCAAAATCAAAAGTCTGACTCATATTGGTAAATTAAGCAATGAATGCAAAAAAGGTTCTGGTACTATGCTTTTCTTCCAGTACAGAGGTGTTGGAAATTTTTTTGTAAACATTTTCAATGAAATGGGAAGCGAAATAGATTATGCAGTTGGGAAAAAACAATCTGATAAACTGTGTGCAACAAAGGTAACTTAATAGGCATCAATATCATTCAATAATTAATATGTCTTTGCAATAACTTTGCCTTTTATTTTTTGTCATTTTCCGTTGCTTTTTCCTTGTGACATGAACAAAGTTTCTGGAGAAGGCTGTAGGTTTTTGTCAATTGCAGATGAGAGTACAATTTACGATGGTGAAGTGGTGAGTTTTAAGTAATACCTGAACATGTTAATCACTTATTTCCCCATACATGTCAATTTATCACTCATGCTGTAATAAAAAGCTTAAAATCCTCTTGCAGGATATCCCATATTCTTTTGTGAAACAGTTTGGCAAACAGATTCCTGCATATGTTCTTTACTCTCTTCCATATGGCACTTTGGTGAAAGGTATTTTCTCAAAGACTGACAGGAAATTATATGGACTGGTGGAGTTTTTGAAGCACATCAATATTCAACTACACGACATATTAATGTTTACGCATTGGGGAGCTGGACAATTTGACGTAATTCTTTTTGATAAGTATGGAGTTGAAAGGCTAATGAGGGAGGAAGAAGTAAAGATCGGTAAGAGGTTATTTATTTTTTCTTTGAATATCATACCGCTTAATGATAATAAATATATAGATTATAATGTAAAGAGGTCATCCTTAAAGAGGAAACAATATAACCACAACCGTTATGTTTTTAATGCAGAACCATTAGACGATACTGAGTATGGAGTGTTTCTCTTAAATGACAATGTGGTTGAGGCTGGTCAACATTTGGAAATGTAACCAAGATCTTTTATGGCCATACTGAATAAATCCAACCTTGATAAAAAATCACATAGAGTGGTATGTTGCTTGATCAGATAGTCTAATTTTAAAGATTCGGATAATAAATTTTGCAAGAAATGTTTGTAAAATATTAATATTTTACAACTTATCATTATTGTAATATTTATTCAGTTTTTATGTGTTACAGTATATTCCCAACAATATCAAACCTCATGATCGACCATGGGCAGCAAATGAGAAGATTACTCTATGAATGAGAAATGGTGAATGGATTATTGGAATTGTCACTTCAAATGTCCTGCCAAGATTTTCAGCAGGGTGGAATAAATTTGTTAAAGATAACGAATTGAGGTGTGGACAGTCTTTACTCTTCACTTTACACGTTGATGAAGCGCAAAGGGCGATATTTCATGTAGTATGATTTCACAATTGGAAGTACTTTCAGACTATTAACTCCGAACAGTAGCATGAATTACTTGATTGGTTTAATTATTAAATGAACATTATGTAGTATTGGAATGTTATGGAAATATGCTACCAGCTGATATATTTCCTGAATTAGAAGACATATTTTGCCGATTGAGCTCTGTTTATCTATTATGTCTGTTTCTAATATGATAGTGTTAGGATTAGGTGATTCCATATATATATGTGGACGTATCTTTTGTCGCAATTACAAACAATATCATGATAATTACTCATAAAGGTTTCATAAAACTTCTTTCACAGTGGCATAAAGGAAACATAGTACAATAGTAATTAAAACAGAATGCATAATCAATACTAATTAAAACAGAATACATATTCATTATTCGAGAATGGAAAGTTTGCGGGGAAAGTCCCAATCTTAATATAGGAAACTTTTCTTAAGAGAAAACCTTGCCATATTAAAAATTTAAAGGTAAAGTCCTTATTTTGCATATTAAAGCAGAACTGAAGAATACATAATCACATTTAAGCTTCAATCTTCACAAAAAAAATTGTCAAACCTAGCAAAACATAAAAGATAGAGGTTAGGATCTTGTAAACAGTTTACAATTTATTAGAACATAACTACATAATTAAAAAAAATGAGACTTGGATTCTAGTACCTTTCCTTAATAGTAGACACAGCTTCATGTTCGATATTAAAATATATTTTAGTAGATCGAGTTGTCAAGATCTTAGCAATGCCTGAAACGGAGATTACTTAAAAAAATTAATCATTACATTACAACAACATTGCTATGTAATCCGATTATAAAATACATTTGAAATTACCTTTATAATTAGAAATCCTGACACTTGCTAATATTGCAACCTTTGGTAATTCATTAGTAGTTTCAATCAATTCCTCCAAAATTGGAATAAGATCACCAAAAATATTAACTTCAAATTCATTCATGTACATGACAAAATACCAGTACTCAGGAATGTTTCATGCAAACATGAAACAATTTCAGATGAAAATTTATATAAATCTACAATGAACCTCCCATCAGTCAGGATAATAGACTTTAAATTAATATCGCCTTTCGGTGTATGTATAACCTGAACATCAGATTCATGCTGTAAGATTCCAACCACATCTGTAAACGTAAAAAATAAAAAATATAAACACATATACTGAACTATAGTATTGATTATTTAGGATCAAATGACATACCAATAGTGGTAGGAGGAGGACCATCTGTGACATTACAATGAACATAGTTATTTAATTCATCCAAGTGAACAATTTCAAACTTATTCAGTGGTATGCTCCCATCATCTTCTAAAACAGGCTGGACAATTGTATGACTGGAAAAGATTACAATAACCTGAGACGAAACTGGCCTGAGATTACCGGTGGCTTGCCTAGTATCAAAGTTGCAAATTTCATAAATCCGACCTTCTTCAATATTAACACCAAGCAATTGCCATATGCCAGGTTTAACAAATGCATGAACATGATCATCCTACAAAAGTATTTCAAAATTTAAATAAACATAGATCCAAATTAATTTAATCCAATATTGAAGGAACAATAGTATGTGATTAGGTTAAAAGGTAGTTAACTGCATTATCAAGAAGAATCAAATTGAATCCTTGCATGATATGAGCACCATTAGAAGGCCACATTCTTGTAACACACACTTTCACTTTCCAAGAAGTCCTCGAGTAATCAAGAGAAGCAAGAGGATTAAACATATCTAATACATAATAAAGACAATAACATTAAACATTAAATGGCTTATTACATAAAGAAGACAAACAAACAAAAAATTGGTATACACACTTGAAGACCTTGTTAGAGCTCTGTTGGTACAATTTGCACAGATTAAGGTTTTTAGTTTGCTAAGATAAAACTATTTATTATAAAATAGTGATAACCTTGAAATTAGGATGAATTTGTTTGTGAGTGATTATTCATGATTGATCCTAATCACAATAACAGAATCATGATTGATACTAATCATGATATCATGATTGATACTAATTATGATAACAAAAATGTGATAAATTAGGTCCAGAATTTGTTCTGATTTGATCATTACTTTGGATTGTGAATATGTCACATTTTTAATATAATATAATATTTTTTAATATTTCATAAATTTATTTCTCCATGGCCTAATACAGGTATTCTATTATTATATTTCTCGTAATATTTGTTGTTTTAGACAAATTAAAAAAATTGTTTCAATTTTTATAATTTACGACACTGCATTACTATTAAAATATAACTTACTAAGCTTATAGTGCAAAACATTAGAACATCAACTTAATAAAGAAAAAATATCGTCATGGAATTCCCTAACTTTTTTAAAAAAAAATCTAATAATTAATCAATTTTATTATGAACAAAATCTTAAATTTAACTAATAATGGCCATGAAACAACTGGGAGATGGAAAGTAATTAGCTCTGTAATATTTTCCAATATGAGAGTTTATAACGATACAAATATCGTGAAATTTCTTTAACCATGGATCAAGTGTGATAAAAATAGTTTACTGGACATAGGCAAACACAATTGAAACTCCAAATCATTCTTAAAAATGAAAAAACAACTTAAAATTGTCGCAACAATACAGATTCATGAGTAAAAACCGAAATTAACAATGAATGCAAAGAACTTATTCTGAACTTAAAAGAAAAACTACTATAATAGTCTGCATAAAACTGGCATCAATGGCTGAACATCACAGTGAAGATTCATTTTTCCTGCATTAAAAAATTTAAGAGCATAAGTGCAGACACTTGTGCATATAAAAGGATAAGTAGAACTACAATTTGAATTCATTTACACAACTACTATAATTGTGCTCTGCCTCCAGTAATTACCATTTTTACTTTTTTATACTGACTTTGCGGAACCTGGTGTCTTGGATGACTCACCATTGTCCAAGGACTGTCTAGAAAGAGATGAAAAAATGAATAAGCTGTAAGGGCAGAGGTAAAGCACTATAAATATAATAATTGAAATACTAACATCACTGAGGTTAAATGATGGGAAGTCAGGATTAGGAGATGATTCAGTGGTGGATGTAGTTGCCACAAATGAATCGTAGATGTCTTCTGCATATATTACAAACTCATTGTGCTCCTTATTGTGCTGAATTACTTTAATAATAGCAGTAATTTCATTCCCAGAGATGGTATTAAGCAAAGAAGGAACAACTTTGGCAGTTCTTTCTTCCTACAGTGAGATATATTTAATTTAAATTACATTGAAATTAAGCGGGATTTATGCAGCATATGTTATGTAATAGTTAAGCTGAACTAAAAACTCACTTTTGACTGTTGCTGGTACAACTTTGTAGCTAAGAGCCCTAACAAACGGATCATAACACGGTCCATGAGAACAACATTGCAATTGAATGTAGAATCCATGGCATTAACATTGACATAATACCTGAAACAATGAATGAATAAGTATAAAGACCATAGTCTATAAACTATATATCATATAAAGGAGAAACAACAGTTAAAGGTACAATGTTGGATTATTTAAGATAACCTTTTGTAGGCAACAGGGCTGCTACAATTACACCTTTCACACTTAAAACGGTTTCCAACAATGAATACTTCAAGCTGACACTTACTACATGCAGTGAAATACCACTTTTCAGTATCTTGGAAACTCGCAATAGTAAAAGTGGAGAAAATCTTCTTCTGCAATAGTTTTAAAGTTTATTAAGAATTTAGGAAATTACTTCATTAACATGATGACACACGCATATAAAAAAAGATTTTATAATAAAATTAACCTCAACTTTGTCAGAAATATTGACATTCAAATCCTGCAAAGTCATGTGCTGAAATGGTGAGCTAATTGTCATATCAGAATCAAATTCATTATCATCTTCTTGTGGTTTATAGCCTTCTTCCTCAAGTCTGCGTTCCAAATTAACACAAATAATTTGAAATACACACTCTAATTTTTATTTGTTGTAATAGTATATTATCTACAACCATAAAAAAAATTATAACCAAGAGAAAAAGAAAATGCCGCATTCTCGTTTCAGTGACAGTCTCATCATTGAGGTTGTAGTATACTTTTGTTGATGGAAGCGAGCTAATTTGAACTGTATCTGCATAGTTTACAAAATGTGTACAATGTCCGTCGGTAAAATTTGCTCCTTCTTACCGTAATAAAGTGTTGGATAAATTGATTACATGACAATAAATAAAACAATTAAAATCATACTCTGGTATGTAGTAACTTTTGTGCTGGTAAGAATGGCAATAACATCTTTCTCATGCTCATACTTCAGATATTCTTGGTTACTTACAACAGCAAGATCCCCCTAAACAGTAACTCTGTGACGATTACTAAAAATATGCAAATATGGTTTGTATGAAATGATAAGTTGGACATAAACTGTAATGACTTGTATATATAATCATATAAGAGAAAAGTTGAAATAATTTATAACCTTTTATCACATAGCCTAAATCTGACAATATCTCTTTCACCAAATCTTGTCCGAATTTTCTTTACTTTCTCATATTTCTCGACGACTCCAATAACATCTACATGCGGTTAAATAATTGTTATTGACAGTAACATGATTGACTAATGATATATTGTGAATATTTTTAGTGGCAGAATTACCTGTCGCAAATTCAGGATTCTCTTTCTCACCCAAACGTGATGCTTCAGCAAACAGATCACCTAAATCCATAAACTCAAACTTGTGGCATGGAATAATAAGATCGTCAAGGCAAGGTTGAAATCTAGTTGCTACTGAGAATCTTAAGCTGATATCATTTGAAACGGGCTTAAGAGTGCCAACAGCATCCTTAATAGAGAAATTGTCAACAACATAGACACCTCCTTCCACAACATTATTCCCAATAACTTTCCAAACATCACCATAAAAAAAAGAATGGATGTATGCATTCTACATATACAAAAGCAAAAATTTAAACATCTGAAACTTAATAACTGTAAGATAATTCAGGCAATATATTAATACTATGAATTACATCATCATCCAGTAGAATCAGATTAAAGCCTTTCATGGTGCTACTTTCAGATGACACTGTTGGCCACATTCTTGTTACTCGTACTTTGACTTTGCAATCACTTTTTTATTTCTCAAGACTGTTAATACGATCTTATGAAATTGCTGCCATTGCTTGTGAAATCTGTACATTAAACCAATAGACCTTAATGATATAATTAAGAAACAGACATATGCTACTATATATAACATTATATAAAAACTTTTATAAGTCATATCATACAGACTACAATATATAGGATGTGGAATATACTGAATAAAATGAATACAATGCTCTGCAACTTACATGTTCTGGACTCTTCAACGATTAGTCTGTTGATAATTATGTGTGTGGTAAGGATTTATACTTGATCCAAATCATTATAAAATAAAAATAATAAAACAGCTTATTGATAAGATCCCATGAATTATGGAGATATCTGCATAGAGGGATAGTGGGTACAAATGTAGTTAATTTACGATCATGGTAACTAATTTTGTATGAACAAAGATTACTACCACTAACTGCATATGAGATATGGGATATATATCATACCACAATGTTAGGAATAAGGTGCACAAACTCTTTACATTTGAGAACATATTATTCACAAATTCAAAGATATCTTAATGTTAATATATTAATCTTAATTGCATTAATCACTCATCAAAATAAGACGGTACAGCAAATCAAATAAGTTCAGTATATAACGATATTTGCATAGCGGGATAGTGGCTAAGAATATGGTTAATTTAAGATCACAGTATCTGTTTTTGTATGACAAAGATTACTACCACTAAACCACAAAGTTTAGAATATGGTGCACAGACTCTGCTTAAATTTTTAACAGAACCCTAATTGCAGTATGCAGTCATTACTGCTAACAATCTAGAGACAATAATTTCAGTAGATGTTTTAATACAAATATTAAAAAAATCGGTTGTCAACAAACTGCCAGCAAGCATTTAAAATAAAATAAACTACTGCCAGGCTTTCTTAACATTGAACTAAAACTTATGATTTGGTACATCAATTCAAACTTGATGTTCACCATAATAAAAATTCATAAAGTTGCAAAATGTTATTAATTTCAGAAACAAATGATTCACAATGTAGGTAGGTTGTAAAAAACCTCTTCAAACACAACATTGGTTGTGAGGTTCTTGCTTTCCCTAGAATCATCAACAATTAAAGTATGCAAACCTTCTGGAGAAGTTACTCAAGAAATCACCACATAGAGTTGACCATGGAAAAATACAGGTCTAAGGAGATATAACCCTACAGTATCCATGCTATGTCCCTGACTCTTATTTACAGTCATAGCGAAATAAAGTTGAACCGGAAACTGAGTTCTTTTGAACTCAAAAGGCCATTTCGTATTTGTTGGCACCATGTCAATCCGGGGGATAAGATGTTTCGCGCCTACTTGAGAACCACATAAAATCTGACATTCAATGCTATTTTTCTTGCAACCTGTCACAATCATCCGCGTTCCATTACATAATCCCATAATCTGATTCAAGTTCCGCATTAACATGACAACAGAGCCAACTTTAATTTTCAGCTCATATTTAGGAAGACATGGCATGTTAATGGAGTTAAGGTATTCTACGGGAAAAGCAACATCAAAGTCATTGTTTTCACCACCATTGTCATCAATGGAATCTTGACTAAGGTACGTATAACATGTACCTATAATTTTCTCTAGAATCTATATACTAATGTCATCGACAACAACATTTATAGGGGTGAGAATCGCTCTTGATCTCAAGTAGTCATGTGAATACATGTTATTGACAAAATCGGGATATACGATGTCAATAAGAGTCTTAATAGAAGACTTGGAAGCAGTTTTAACAACAAACTTATCTGGAACAATGAACTCGGTGTCGCCAGCATTACTATCAGACCGTACAACTTCAACTCTGCCATCACCTATATCAACTTGCCATTTGCTAAAATCGGCAATAATTTTGTTCTGAGCATCAGAATTACCTGGCTATAATCGCATATTTTGCCTGAGTACAAAGACTGTATAGAAATCCAATAGCCTAGATTTATTCAGAGATGCATTGACGGTGTCAGCTCTATTAGACTTTGGTATGACAGGCAGAATTTGCCAAAAGTCACCACCAAACACAACTGTAATTCCTCCGAATGGTTTCCTGGCATTTTCCAACTTAACAGCAGCCATAATATCTCGGAGACTTCGATCCACTGCTTCAAAAACATAGCGATGTTGCATAGGCGCTTCATCCCAAATTATTAAACTGGTTTGCTTCACTAACTCCGCAATATCAGATCCATATTTTATGCCAGCAATTGAATACTGATCTAGCTTTAGAGGAATATGAAATCTTGAATGTGTCGTTCTTCCGCAAGGCAGCAAAGTAGCTACAATCCCAGAACCTGCGACCGGAAGGCATATTTTTCCCTTTGAAAGTAGACAACAACACAGAGTCTGCCATAAAAAAGTTTTCCCGCGGCCGCCACTGCCCCAAATAAAGAACAGGCCACCCTTTCTGTTTTCTACATTCTGAAGGACTGCATTATATACCTCTAGCTGTTCTGCATTCAGCCTTTTGTGATTATTTTCATGTTGTAATTTCATTTCCTCTCTATCATATCCGGTCTCCTCAGCAATTAGTCGGTTGACAGAAGATTCAAAAAAATTCTCTGCTGGAAATGGCATCATGGGATAGTTACGCAAACTCTTTCCAACATAATTTAACAATTTATCTAGCTTTGTAAAATAGTAAACACTTATATCAATACAAATCATACTCTAGTATTTTTACTGAACATTAAGTGAAACAATAATTGTAACGGTAACACATACCGGCCAATGCATAATTCTTAATTTCGTGTTCAGAAAGAGTTAAATTGTTGTTATCAGCCAGGTTCTGTCTATTGTAAATAACATCATCTGATAAGCACTCCCAGTGTGCATCCCATAATGCTAATGGATCCAAAACAGAGCAATAAACCAAGATATTAACAAACATTGCTCGAAGCTGGAATGGCATAGAACAGTGAGAATTTTCAGCCAATGCATCATGCCACTGCTTATCATTATGTAACAGACCAAGGGCACCACATGCTTCTTTGAATGTGTTATATAAAATGCCATCAACCGTCCTTAACTCAAAAAATGATGAAACCCCTTTCCTTCTTAACAAAAGCATACGAAGATATAGCAAATCACCACTTGTAGGATGCACCCCAGTTAGCCTGCCAATAACTTCACCCCTCTGTCTAATCTTCCATTTACCAGATTGTTGAACCCAAGTGAAATGAGTAGGAAAATCAGGATATGTGAAATTGCAAGCATCAGGTAATTCCTTATTAGCTACAAACCAAGCCTCTAATTTACTTTTCTTTGTTGAAGCATTTTCAAATACCTTACACAAATCAGTTGTACTCTGGAAATTGAAATACTTTTCACCAGGCAGGTGTATTGGGAGTTGATCAACAGTTGGCCACCGGCTGTGAATGTCAAAACCAAAGATACGCCATAAAGCTTCAGATGCACATACATACCTCACATTCAGAAAATTCTTGACCTCATCCAAACTCTTAACCTTACTGTATGTGGGATCAGGACTTGATTTGTTTGCATTCTTTTTTAGCAACATCGTTGCGGTGTCATGTCCTTTCAAACAATATTTGAAAATGTACTTCAATGACCATGAACTATTGCAGACTTCCAAATTTATATGACACTGAAATCTCACCAAAAGATCACGATTATAAGGGACAACATTTTGATTATCAAGATCAACACTTTTTTTATATATTTCTTCCAGTCCTACGTCTCCGATATACCGGAAAACCACTATCATAAAAAAAAGTATGGCCATTAAATCTGAAAATAAATTGTAAAAGAAGGACTTAGTAATAAAACGGCAAATTCTATATATATTTTCTATTTTTGCTAAAATTAATATTTAGCCCACATTTATAAAAATTAATATTTATGTGTCTGAAAGGAAGTAAATGGCAATTTATATAAAATGCTATAAAAAAATATACATGACACATCTACGATACCTTTTCAGGAAATGGCGATGACATTTGACTCTAACCATACATGGAGAATACATGCAGTCCTTACCACATGGTCCATGCATCATGTAATTTTTAACAGCTTCATATGCTATTGGATCAGTGTCTACATCAGGAATTTCAACTGATACTAAGTCATCGATCTTGTTGGTGAGATTGCAAAGCTGTATGAACAGGAAGACTTGATAACTCAACACTAGAACAGGAAAGGTAAATAATACTATGTCTAAACAGAAATCAGGAAGAAATGAAGACAAGGAAAATACAAAGAATCAAAATATTAGAAGAAGTTTTGAAGTCTATTACAGGTCACTGAAAGAAGTTCATTAACATATTCATGCCTCAGTGAAGAATAATGTTGAAGACTT
Organism: Anethum foeniculum; assembly: GCA_003724115.2. Classification (NCBI taxonomy): domain Eukaryota; kingdom Viridiplantae; phylum Streptophyta; class Magnoliopsida; order Apiales; family Apiaceae; genus Anethum; species Anethum foeniculum. The sequence goes on from PHNY01010860.1 coordinate 14,682, forward strand.
TCAGGGTTTTAGATGTGTTGAAGATTCAGTGTAAAAGTGCCACTAGAAGATTTCAGTGTATTAGCATTGATTGAATATAGATAGTGTTCGAAGCATAGGAATCTGAAGAATTGAAGACAGGGTAAAGACAA
>PHNY01010880.1:0-11556 GCA_003724115.2 Anethum foeniculum
CTATTTTTACAAAAATAAATTGATTTTTTTTAATTGGGTAAGAGATTTTTAAAACAAAATTCATTTTTAAAATATTAAAAACTAAATATATTTTTTTATATGTGTTTGAAGGTACTAACTTTTAATTAACCAAATTATAAAAATATTTGAAATACAATTACAAATCTTAGAATTATATATATATATATATATATATATATATATATATTTGATAAACTCAAATTTTGAAAGTATCTATGTAATTCAGAATTACCATGTGAAAGTTGAGATACTTATTCTAATTAAAATCAAAAAGAATCTCATAAGTGGTGATATATATGTGTATATATATATATATGTATATATATATATATATATTTAACATATTTAATCGAAATAAAAATTTAAAACCAAACACTTTCAACTTCAAAAAAGATTCAAATTTAAATACAAATTCAAAATTTTTGATTCAACAAATGAATTTGTGTTATTTATCACAACGGGTGTCGATATAACGAAATAAAGTGGATAAAAGATTTTTAAAAGATCAAAACTTTCTTTTTTAGAAACTATTTTTTTTTAAAAAATTGAATTTTTTAGAATTGGATAAGAGATTTTTGAAATCAAAATTCATTTTTGAAAATATTAAAAACTAAATTTATTTTCTTGTGTGTGTTTTCATGGTACTAACTTTAAATTACCCAAATTATAAAAATATTTGAAATACGATTACAAATCTTAAAGTTTTATATATCTATGTTTTTCCACAAATATTTTTAATAAATTCAAATACAAATCAAATTTCGAATGTAAAACTTCCTTCTTTAAGTCTTATTTTTTTAAGAAATACAGTCCAAGCCTTTTTTAAAAGATCAAAACTTTCTTTTTTAGGTCCTACTTTTTAGAAAAGAAAATTGATTTTTTTTAATTGGATAAGAGATTTTTGAAATCAAAATTTGTTTTTGAAAATATTAAAAACTAAATTTATTTTCTTTTGTGTGTTTTGAAGGTACTAACTTTCAATTACCCAAATTATAGAAATATTTGAAATACAATTACAAATATTAGAATTTTATATATCTATGTTTTTGATAAATTCAAAATTTGAAAGTATCTATGTAATTCAGAGTTGTCATGTGAAAGTTGAGATACCTATTCTGATTAAACTCAAACAAATCTCACAAGTGGTGAAAACCAAAATTAAAATCAAATAAAAAAATATCTAAAAATATGTTACATATAACTTATTTAAATCGAAACACAAATTTAAAACCGAACAATATTAACTACAAAAGTGATTCAAAGTCAAATTCAAATTCAAAATTTTTTATTCGGCAAATTACTTAGTGTTTATTTATACATAATGTCAAAAAAATTATTTATTACAATAGGTGTCACCCTAAGAAAATTTAAGAGAAATATGTATAACGAAAAAATAAGTTAATGCTTTATTTTTAGCCTTCGCTGTTAAATACTGATTCTCAATGATCAGGAGAAGCTCAGGATGACTCGTCAGGATTTGGTGCTGACGTCATCAGTATTTGTTGTCATCGGTATTTGATATGGCATCAGGATTTGAAGACCATGAAGAAATAAAGACCAGTCAGGATTTGAAGATTAATTATGTTCCTTGATTTGAGGAATAGAATACTGTCGGTTCCTGAGTTCTAGGATCTTGTTAAATCAATCTAGGATATGTATAATTTGCACTTAGAAATTGATAGAGTATATCCTGAATTGATTTTGTAACTGTGTAATATATAAACGCAGTATATGTCATTATTTTGATTGACACGCTCGAGTATTACATTCGACCTAGCAGCTCTCAAGAACATCAGTATTTTTTGAGAGAGTTTTGTAACAGTTTTTATCAGAAATACAAAAGCTGTTATTATTTTTATACTTGTTCGAATTATTAGCACAACTGTGTCCAACCCCCCTTAAACAATTGTGTCTTACTGGGTAACTAGTGGTATCAGAGCCTAACTAGTAAAGCAATATCAGAAAAGATTAAAATGTCTTTAAACAATTATGAAAGCATCAAAATACCCATTCTGAAGAAAGTCGAATATCCAACATGGAATGTGAAAATGTCGATGCATCTAGGAGCAACGGATCCTAATTATCTTGATATAATGAATGATGGACCACCAATTCCACCAAAACTGGTACCAGTGTCTGCTACTGAGCCTGGGCATTATCACATTTATGAAAGGAAACAATGGACTGCTGAAGAGAAGGCTTCTGTTTTCAAAGATGCAAAGGTAAGGAATATTTTGTATAACAGTCTTGACTTTGTGATGTCTAACAGGGTAATAGCTTGCAAGTTTCCTAAGGAAATCTGGGATACACTAGAAACTCAGTGTCAAGGAACAATGGCCATCAAGAAAAATATGAGAGCTGTTTTGATTCAAGAGTATGAACAGTTTGAGGCCAAAGCAGATGAGAGTCTCACTGATACATATGATAGGTTTCTGACCTTGCTGAAGAATCTATCATTAGTGGGAAAGGTGTATGATTTTGAAGATTCAAATACAAAGTTTCTGAGAGCTTTGAATGAGGAATGTGAAACTCAAACATCCATGATAAGACATCAATATGATTTGGATGTTATCTCCTTGGATAAAGTCTATAGAATGCTCAGAACTCATGATTTAGAGGTTCAACAAAGAAGGGAGAGGAAAAGCAACCAAGGGAAGTGAGTTGCTTTGAATGCAAATGTTAAAGGTTCTAAGTCAAAGGCTTCTGAAAGTTCCAAAAGAAGGATATATGAACCTGAGTCAGATGCTGATGATTCATCATCAAATCCTGATGATGATGCTGATACTGATACTGATGTGAACATTGCATATCATGATGTCATGTAGATGGCTGTCATGATAGTCAAAGGCTTCAACAGAATGAGGTTTAGAAAATCTCAAAAGAATAGAAACATGAGGAAGAAATATTATGGTAGAGAGAAGAAATTTTCTGGTAAAAGGGATAACAAAGGCTACAAGACTGGCAAGGTGGACAGGTCAAAGATGAAATGCTACAATTGTGATGAAGTGGGTCATTTCACTACTGAATGCAAAAAGGCAAGAAATGAGAATGGCAAAAGCAAAGCACTGATTACTTCAAACAAGGATTAAATGGACAAATTAAAAGATGGAGGAATTCTGTAAATACAAAGGTATATCTCAACAGTTCTCAGCTCCTGGTACTCCTCAGAAAAATGGTGTAGTTGAGAGGAAAAACAGAACACTAATTGAAGCTGGCAGAATATTGCTAGAAGAAGCCAAACTTTCTACATATTTTTGTGCTGAAGCAGTTAACACAACATGTTCAATAATAATGTCGGTTCTGATAAATATCTGATTGAGGAAGTTAACCATTTAGATACAAAAGTTTCGATTTCAAATTGATAACCTATTATATAAGCTGGTTTCTCTCCTTTCATCATATCTTTACTACTATTTTAATTTTTGAGTAAAAATAATGATACTTTAATTCATTTATAAAATTTGTATCTTATTTTTCAAAATATCATATAATTATATATACGTCTAATGTTAGGTCCAAAGGTCAAATACAGAGGGGAGTGAATGTATTTGTGTTCGTTTTTCAAAAATTAATGCAGCGGAATATAAAACTTAAAACGAAATACACAAACAGAAAGAGATCTAAGGTATAATTCTTATATTAAGAAATTAAACCTCGAAGGGTTTTTTACACCTTTGAATGTAAAAGATTCAAAGTATCAAAAAGAAGGAACCTAAGCTATCAAAAAAATGGTTTTTTCCTATCACTCTAAAAAGCTAAAGCTATTATCAATTGATAATCAATACAAACTATAAAAGGTATAACTAATGAGTGCAATCATATGCGTAAGACTTTTTTAGTGAGCAAACAATTGGACATGACCTCTCCTTGTTAAATCAAAGTTTAAAGAATAGCTTATTCCAATTTGCAAGAGCTTCGCTTCTTTTATGGGTGGAGAGATACAATTCCAATCTGTTGTGTATTGATTATATAGAGGTAGGTGATTTGAATAAGGAGGCAGGAGATGTGGCTGCTTAATATCCAAGTATTCAAATTGACTTGTGGTCCCTATAATGCTTGGAGGCAACCACACTACCTTTCTAGGAGGCAACAAGACAATATTTTGCCTTAGATATATTTTCATGAGTGTTTGAAGGCGATATGGACTCTGAAAATGCTTCAAGGCGACAATGGCTTCATGCCTTAGTCAAATTTTCATCCTTTTAAGCCTTGGATGCACACGAATATTTAGTTAAGTCTAGGAGGCGACATGTGAGGAGGGGACCACCTAGGAGGAGACATAAGACTAGTACTTAGCCAATTTCTAGCTTCTTAAGGCTTGGAGGCGACAAGGACCATCCTTGGAGGAGACATGAGCCATGGTTCTTGTTGCCTCGAAGCTTTGGCTTAGTTCTTGGAGTCTGCACTAGCCACAGTTCTTGTTGCCTCGAAGCTTCTAACTTAGTTTCTTAGAGGCTGCAATAACCTCGGTTCTTATTGCCTCGAAGCTTTTACTTTAAATATTTTTGAATCTTTAGGCCTTAATTCCTGTATGCCTTTTAGCTGTACCACTTTCCGTCTTCAAGTCTTCGTATAAACCATTGATTAATCTGCTTAGATACGAATCCTTACTTAACAATTCTTCGAATGATAATACTTAGTTTCCCTTCACGGATCACTAACACCTAGTGCAATTGGTCTGGTTCACAGATGACTAGTTCTGCTCTCAGGCCTTCGTATTATAAACCTTACAAACATTGTTAAGTCTTCTACTATATTCAATCAACTTCACTAAAAATCCTTAAGATCTTCACTTAAAGAAGTTGTGCTGATAGCTTCAGCCTAAAAGTAGGTAGGAAGATTGGCTTCACTAAGCATAATCCTTGCAGCTTCAACCAATGTATGATTCTTCCTTTAAACCACTCCATTTTATTGTGGAGTTCTTAGTGCTGAATACTATATAGAGATGCCCTTATCTGTATAGAAATCATTGAGTTTAGCATTTCTGAATTTTGTCTCATTATCTTCTCTGATAATTCTCACAGGCACTCCAGCTTCCAACTCAATCTTGTTAATGTGATCAATGATCATTTCAGCTGCTTCGTCCTTTGAATTTAAGAATAACACCCATGTGTATCTGGAATAGTCATCAACAATCACTAATCCATAACGCTTTCTTGACTTAGACATGACATTAACTGGACCAAATAAATCTATATGCAGAAGTTGTAGTGGTTCAGTGATGTCAGTCATTGTCTTCTTTTTGTATGATCCCTTCTTTGACTTTCCTTTCTCACATGCTTCACATAGTCCATCATGACTGAATTCCATTTCGGGCAAACCTCTCACCAGTTCCCTCTTAACCAAAGAATTCATGGTCTTGAAGTTTAAGTGGGAGAGCTTCTTATGCTATAACCAACTATCATCTGCATACGCTTTACTATATGATGTGCCGGAAAATAAGCAAATTAAAAATCGCAAGCGCACGATCGTCGTTTTATTATTTTTAAGTTCGTTCCGCAGAGACCATTTATTTTTCGCAAATATCCTTAATTTCTAATTAATCGAACTAAGTGAAATTAAAAGTAAAAAGGTGATTTTTCTAAATTATTTCAAATTAAAAAAGATTAACTATAAGATTTAAAAGAAAATGAATTAATTATAAAATGCAAATTTAAAAAGAAAAAAAACTAACTTATTTATCTATCGAACTTCTAAAGAAAATTTGGCATGACCTCTACGTGTAATTGACTAGCCAACCATCAACCAAACCAACAATTTAAAAAAAAAATACAATTCTAAACATAAACTTAAAAATAAAAATGATATAAAAATGTTATAAATAAAAACATCTCCAAAAGAATTGCTTCTAAATTATCAGAACACAAAATAAAATAGCACTGCACAATTGACTGAAGTAACAACACTTGGTGAATTGTCTCATTAAAAATCAAACACGACTCAGCTGTGCAAACTCCGTGGCTGCTGTATCGGGGTAGTCAGCTGTGTTTGCAGGCTTCTAACTCGGTCAAACCGGGTTAACTTGGCCAGACTCACTATATAACTCGGTCAAACAGGTGAATCGAAGGAGGTGGGTTTGCAAGTCAGTGCTGATAAAGAGATGGTGGTGTGGTGATTGAAGGAGGATTTGCAGGAGTTGAGTTGCAGACCGAGACACGATGGTGGGTATAAGGATGGTGACAACGATTGGCGGATGTTGCAGCTGGGTGAGTGAAATTGCTACAGGCCGTGGTGTGGTATGTGGTTTCAAAGACAGAAGGTAACTGCAGTTGATGGAAAGGAAGAAGCGAAGATGGCTGCGTAGAGAAAGGTGGAGAACAAAGCTATAAAGTGAGAACAGTGTAGTGATAAAAGGGGAATTCGATTCGCAATGGAGAAGGAATGAAGGAAGGGCAGGTCTGGAAATTGGAGCAGGCTGCAGGTGGTCGAAAACAGAGATAAGAAGTGAGAACAAAGCAAATTACAGAATAAGGAAGTAAAAGTGCAGGAATTTAAAACATTCAAATAAAATTCTAAAGGAGAAAACACAAATTAAAATTAAAAACGATAAACATTTAAATGTTGATATTTAAGGAAATTGCAGGAAAAATGAAGAATTATTTAAGCCACCCAACCATATCCCAACTTAAATGAACTTTATGCCGGAATTTGGCCGGAAAACTAAAAACACGCTGGAAAAATCAAAAGCAACCAAACTAAATAAAAAAAAACTAGATCTAAAATTTAAAGAAAAACACATAGACCCATTTACACTAAAACATTAAACACACACAAACCCATTACTCTAGCATATCAAGACAAACACAAAACTTAGAACTACACTACCAAACATCAATATCATCAAAATGAACAACAAACATGGCATAAAAATCAAATCTTAACTACTTAAGCATAAAAATCAACAAGAACCAATCAACAATTATACTAAGGCATCAAACCCAACAATAAAATGAAGATTTAAAGGGGCTAAACAATAAAGTAAAATTTAACTAAAGCAAGAACAAGAAATCTAAGGCATCTTTCAACCAAAGGTGGTAGTACAAAGACTATTTGATCAACCTTTGGGCTTAGAGAAATTCATAGCCAACTTAAGAAAACTAGATCTAAAGCATGAATGTAAAGGGAGATAAGAGCTAAAAGAAAAACAACAAACTTTCATTAAAATAAGAAAAGTATTTACAAAATTTAAAAGAGAGCTAAAACAAGAACAAAAAAATGAAAGAAAATAAAACTAATCTAATCCAACCTAGGGTCCTAGCCTAGGGGTATGAATTACAAGTAAAAGTGGTGGGGTATTTATAGGTGAAAATTAGGGTTTTAGGTTTGGATGGGTTGATCATGGCCAAACATTTGGTTTGTGTGTTGTTGATATCATAGCCATTGATCCATTTCTTCCTCATTAAGTCTCTCAAGCATATTCTAGAAGCATCCCAAGCCTTCCTCCTTTTTTCTTTTCTTTTCCCCTTTTCCTTTTTGTTCTTTTTGGTCTTCCCACTTTGCCTTTCCTTGCTTTTCTCCACCTTTTATTAATTCTTTTATTTATCTGCAAAACAAAGCAAATTTGATAAATTAACTAATAAAAATACGAAAGCGAGCAATAAAATAAGCATTAAAATATGTAAAATTATGCACTAATCAAATGCCCCCACACCTATCTTTTGCTCGTCCTCAAGTAAAACCAAAAATAAAAATGCAAACTAAGAGAAACAATCCTAAGTTATTATGCTCCTTTTCATAGGCGTGACGGGTAATTTTAGGTTTACCAACCCGTTAAACCCATAGACGATCTCTACCGGAGGAGTGTTGTCTCCCAAGGGTTTACAGAAGATATACCATAAAATCTTTGAGACAATTTTAGCAAGAGTCAAAACTCAATTTCACTAAAGCATTCATTGGTGTCAACAAAAAGATTTGATAAGGAAAATACATGCCTTGAAGATTCTTCTAATAATAGCCAAGATATAGATGACTCAAATCCACTAATGCCGACTTAGAAAATTTACAAAAGATTCAAAGGTGTGTAGTGAGTTTAAGGCCTTTGATGGATCTAAAAGTCTAAGAACATTTTCTCTTTTTCAACCAATATTGAACCGAGTCATTCTCTATCGAGACAAGTATCTAGCCAAACTTCGCAAAAGATTATCTTTTTTTCTATTTTTTTAATTGACTTTATGATGTCTGTTTTCTTAGGCTTTCTATGTTACCCATGTAGCAAGCTTTGGGTCAGTGACTCCCACGGTCTTAGGGCACTAGGTTTTGAAATCCCCCGACGGACTTAATGACTCGAGTAACAAAGGCCACAAAACAAGACTAGTCAATTCTACTTGTGCCCATTATCTTAAGATTTTTGTTTATAAGAATAATGGGTATTGAAGTAGTTTATTAAACATTTTTTATTTTTTATTTTTTCTTTTCGCAAAGGTTTGATTCGATATTGTTTCAACATGTGGGTTCACTCTCAGGTATCGAATAACACCCCTAGACAATCTCAACAATCTCTTCAACAACGGTCTTGTGCAAAAAGTGTCGTCTTCGAATCTAGAGTAAAAATCGTTCGACACAAGTTTCAAAGAGACACATTACTCAACTGCGTTTGAATTATCTACAAGGCATTACATATATACTTTTTGAAAACAAGTTAACACGAACTAGTACTAAAGTTCAAGAAAATGTGAGACAACTTAGCTAAAAGTGCCTCTATTTTTGAAAATTTTAAAATTTTAAATTTTTTTTGGATTTTCTTATTTTATCTATTTAGACTAAACCCTCCCCAATACATAAATCATACATTGTCCTCAATGTATGCAAATAGAGAAATATGTAAATGAGATGATGAGAAAATACCTGATAAGGGATGACGGAGAATCGAAATGCAGAAAAGTCTACTAACTAACACAACTCACACACACAATTGTTCCCCCATACCTGAATGTTGCGAGGGGATGGACCAAATTGAAACTCTAACTATCCAATGCCGATGGGAAAGAAGGGATGAAGCTTCGAGAAAGAGTCAAGACACACTTTCTCTGGAAAATGACAATCATTCAAACCTATAGGACAAGTATCACTAATGTTTTCCAAAAACCAACTTAAGGCTTCTTTATTTTGTTTAAGCAGATTAGAGACGTGTAAAATTTGGTCATGGTTCAAAATACTAGGAACGACATACGAAACGGGCCCACAATCTCCTAAGGCAATTTGGTCAACAATTGAGCAAGGCAACATCGAGTCAAGTTGAGGTGGTTCACCTACGGGACTCTTATCAATGTGTTTAGGTTCAACACTAACAACCTCGGGTTTTTTCCACTTTGAACAAATGGCGTCCAACTCTTTAAACATCTCTTTCGAAGTTAAATCTTTAAAATACATTTGAAGCTCTCGATTAGACTCATAATTAAGCTCAACATCCTCTTTAAGAAGAGACTCAATTTCACTATCCTCAAGCTTAGACCATGTGACAACCTTATTGACCTCATTAACCCTATTCGTTGTTCATAAAGTTCATTGGGTTCTTCAGAGATAGGTTTCGAAGGTTGTTTGGAAGATGAAGGATTGCTTACTGAAACAAATGGTTCAGAATTCAAAGGTTGTTTTGAAGGATTTGGTATTGGGTTAGAAAGAGAATGATTAGGTTTGGAGTTCAAGTCCTCGTCTTCATCATGAGAGTCAAAACCTTCTTGATTATCAACCTTTTTTCCGACTTAAGAGAAATTATAGCACTCATATTTTCATATTATTGGTGAGATTGCAAAGCTGTATGAACAGGAAGACGTGATAACTCAACACTAGAATATGACAGGTAAATAATACTACGTCTACACAGAAATCAGGAAGAAATGAAGACAAGGCAAATACAAAAAATCAAAACATTAGAAGAAGTTTTGAAGTCTACTACAGGTCACTAAAAGAAGTTACTTAACATGTTCATGCACAGTGAAGAACAAGGTTTAAAGACTTTCAGGGTTTCAAAAGTGTTGAAGATTCAGTATAAAGTGCCACTAGAAGATTTCAGTGTATCAGCATTGATTGAAGATATACAGTATTCAAAGCATAGGAATCTGAAGAATTGAAGACAGGGTAAAGACAAAGGTTAAAGAAGACAGCTGCAGTCTTGAAGTTATACTCACTGGAAGGAGTTCATTTAAATGTTCAAGTGTCAGTTAAGAATAGAGAATGAAGTATTCAAGATTGTAGTAGCAAGGAAGACGTTGTCTAAGTACCAGAAAAGATTCCAGTAAAAGTGCATTTGTTTATTGATAGTCAGTGTTCGAAGCAATGAAGTTGTTATAAACTTGACAATGTAATCAAGGCTATAATACGAAGACCTGAATCGAAGTTAGTCGTCTGTGAACCAGACCAGGTCACTAGGCGTAAGCGTCTCGTGAAAGGAATCTGGGTATTATTTATAGAAGAATTGTTAAGTTGGAGTTCGTACTCGTAAGGAATGTTCATTTGATTAAGTACGACGAGAAGAGGGAAGACAAGTAGAGATGGTAAAAGGGATGCATAAATGATGCAAACAGCAAGCTGTAATGAGTTGTAAAATGATGCAAACAGCAAGCTGTATGGCTTACTCAGTAATGCAATCAGCAAGCTGTTATAGACTCAAGACAGACAAAACAGCAAGCTGTTAAACAAGAAAATTCCACCAAGGCCATACTAGGTACTAGTAGGCGCTACTTATTCTTCAAGTCCCTAGAAACTAAGTAAGAATGATCCACAAGGCACTCTAGGGGCAACTTTAAGAAGATGGCTAAAAAACTAAGTCAAAATGACTTAGTTCACGGCTCTAGGCGCCACATCTTTCTACCAACTCATAGTAGGCACCACATAGGTGATTTAAATGAAGATTCTAAGTGTCAAACACCTTCTAGGCGCAACTACTACTTGAATACTACTTAGTAGGCACCACTTGATGGCTTGGATGGTATTTATAAGTACTAAAGTCCCTTCTAGGCGCAACTTGGCTTCCATTCTACCTAGGAGATGCAATATATAGCATTCTTGTGAGGACACTAAGTCTCAAGCACTTAGTAGGCGCCACTTAATTCAATTTTCGTAGAAACTAAGTGGTTTGAGTGCTTCTAGGCGCAATCAAGTAGGTGGTTTGAATGTTTTCATAGTAGGCGCCACTTATAGTCATTCTAATGCTAGTAGGTGCCACTAATAGGTATTGTTGAAGTTACTAAGTACAAATCACCCTCTTAGCGCCACCAAGCCTTAAGCAACAACATTTATTGTTTCTATCAATTGTTTTACTTGGTTAAGATTCAGCCACGTAACTCAAATTGGTATAAAGTCTACACAAAGCAGCAGAAGCAAATAATGGTTCTGTTCTTCATCTTCACAAAGAAATATACAGAGAGAGACAGAGAAGAAGATACACACATATATATCCGTTAAACTTCTCACTGAGAAACGTTATAATGCCCGATTTAATTCTTGTATATTCTTAAGGGGTATTATAATCGTTATCCGGTAATTAAATCCTTAGGCAAACAAAAGCTAGATCATTGTATAGGATTTAATTTGTTA
>PHNY01010906.1:0-25418 GCA_003724115.2 Anethum foeniculum
TAAAAGATTTCCGCATCACATTAATTTTAAAAATACAAATTTATTATATTATCTTTTATAATTTTTTTCGTAATGAAAAAATAAATATTATATAAAAAAATTGCAAATGTTAAAATTAATCTGTGCCTCGCACGGGTTATAGGCTAGTATTATTGGTAGGCAAATGTAATTGGTCCTCGTCCAACTCCAATAAATTAATTATTTATATTTTTACCTTAAAATTTTAAGAAAGAAGTGTAAAAATAGTGTTCTTAATTTAAATCACTAAAATAATTCCCTTAATGAATCTCTCTTTTTTTTAAATTCTTCTGACTTCTATTTTATTATTATAAAATATTACAACTTCTATCTTTCTTTCTCTATTACTTGGATGAAAATATCTTTAACAGCAAAAAATTATTTCCTTTTAAATGTTAAAAATAGTTATATTTAAAAAATATTAATCGGTAACTCAACTCATTTATTAAACGAGTCGATAAACATCGACTCGGCTCATTTATTAGATGATGCGAATTCGTTATACTTGTTGACTGGAATAACAATCTATATTTGGAGGTATCCGGTCCTTGATGACTGTATGTCAGGGATCTGTTTTGCAACATGAGGTTTTTTCATGATTGAATCATTCATGTGACAGTCCTGATTTTAAAAAAAAAATAAAAATTCAACCATACTGCGGTACATCACGGTACCAAGAAATTATAATTTTATATTCTAATATATGCTACAGTATAATACCACAATACTAGATTTATTTTTTTTCCAGCAAACATGAACATACAAACAACAAAGAACAAGGAGAGGAACGGGACGATTTCAGCGAATTCTAAGTGTCTTCTTCAATGTTTGCGATTCTTCAACATTAGTCGGTCCATTCCTCAACATCAATTCGTGATTCGTATGTAATTCATGTATACGTAAGTATGTAATTTGGTATACTCGAATTCGAATTTGTATACTTGTAATTAGTGTTTATATTTGAAATTATATACTTGTAATTAATGTTTATAAACGAATTATCAATAAAATAAATTAGGTTTATTTAAAATTTCTAACTGTAATTTGGAAAAATGTTGATTTTTCATTAAAATTGAGAAGTTATATTTTCAGCAAAATACTATATGCTGCATTTCATATTATACTACTATATATATTAATACCGAAACATGGCTGAATTTTTTTTAAATCAAGACCACGAAATTAATGAAACAATTACGAAGAAATCATATGTTACAAAACACTACGATTACATAGACGGGATAACATATTTGAATCATCATAAGACTAAGATGTATGGTGGGTACGCGTGTATGACTGTCAGTTGACGGACACTTGTGGACTTGAGGGTGGCTATGCCCATGGGCCATGTTCCTAGAAGCTCTCGTCTTGTAGTCATGCTTCTCAATGGTCAATACAACATAGTAAAATACTACGTATACATGTAATCAAAGCCAGGTTGTGGTTTTGGTTTACAGAATTGAGGCCCAATAAAATAGGCAGCTGATCTAATTGTTTCCCAAAACAAGTGGCGCTGTCCGTACCATTCTTTATTGCTTTGTTTCCCGGTTTCAACTTATATCTTTACAATACACATTTTCTTGGTTCTAGACCTTTTCTTTTTGGTTGTCAAAGTTGATCTTCCAATCCACAGTCCAAGGCACTTATACTTTTCAATCTCTTGCGTTTATTCGTCATTTTTTTCATCTTACATTTTTTTAGTTGGTAAAGAAGGTTGTTTTTAAACCAATGATTAGTTCCGTATTCGTTATCTAATTTATAGACTTTTACAATTATAATCAGAATTGCAGGCATAGTTATAACAATGACCAAAAAGTTTGGAAATAATAAATAAAAATTTATGTTCATATTATATGTATTTATATTAAAATGTATTTTATGTTAACAACTAATTTAATTTTTTTAACAACAAAATCGTGAGAAGTGTGTGAAAATATCGATATATCTCTAGTTTTTTTTATGAAAGTTGATGGTTTAAATTTTGTTAAAGATGAAGTGGGTGTGAGAGTATATAATTAGAAAGAATAAAATGTTTAGCAAATACATGTCAGTAATACTATTAGTAAATTCCACACATCAAAACGTTTGTAATTAAACACATTCATGTATATTTAAGTTCATAAAAATTATATTTTCATAAGAAATAAATCAATCACCTTTTTTACTAGATAAATTATTCTGTAGTCTATTCATTGAACCACGCAATAAACACGAATATTTATAAATTTTAATTATTTTAATTGGTTTAACTTTTTGTATACATGGGCATACCACTACTTTAAAAAAATCAAATTAAATTTACAAATTTTCGTGTTATTATCCAAAAAATTGGTATATTAAAATGTTTATTAATCTAAATATTTGGATGAATTTAGATTTTTGAATACTCAATGGAATTGGTAGATTATTACAAGGATATTCGCATAACTTAGATGAACAATAGTCAATAACAACACAAAGGGTCTTGACGTCGGCGAGCGAAATTCCACACATACATTTTAGCTATAAGAGAAAGCGGTTATATACACGCCCTTGTTTTCAATACTTATTTTATACTTACATAATTTCTCCTTCCGGTTTTCATTTCTGTCTTAAATATACATAACATACACACAACGGAGTATTATATATAGAGAGTAGTTTAAGTTGACAGCAGATTCTCGCATGTTCCTTGACATCTTGTAGTGGGAATTTTATTCATCTTTTTTTTTTACCCCATATTATTGCTCACTAGATTAGTAAATTATTGAGAGAGAGAGAGAGAGAGAGAGAGAGAAATGGGCAGTGAACAAAACAATAGAAGTGTTGATAGCCAAATGATGAAGGTGGAAACTGGTGATTATGGTTATGTTCTTGAAGATGTTCCTCACTTGACTGATTACATAGATCATCTCCCTGTAAGCCCCCCCCCCCACCCCCCTATCTTTTTTTCTCTCCATTTGTGTCTGTGTGTGTGTGAGAGAGAAAGAGAGTGTGAGAGAGAGAGAGATCGAGATAGAGATAGAGAGAGATAGAGAGAGATAGAGATAGAGATAGAGAGAGAGAGAGAGAGATAGAGAGAGAGAGAGAGATAGAGAGAGAGAGAGAGAGTGGTAACAAGTAGAGAGAGAGAGAGAGAGAGAGATGAAGCAAGTGTTTTTCACTGGATTTGTGTAACTTATCACTTGTGTTATTGATTTTAATCATTGAATTTGAAAGCTGATCTGGCTTACTGTTAATCTTTCAAGATAATGATCTTTTGCTATAAAGATCATAACTTTATTTTTTTTACTTAGCAAAGAAAATAAAGATTGTATTTTTATATCAATTTAGCTAGTACATGTGATTCAGTCACTCTGCTTACATGTAACACAGACATGGAATCAATTCAGATTCCTCTTTCTTTGGACACAGATAAAAGAAAGTGAAGTTACTATGATGTTAGAATCTGGTTCTTTTCGGATTATAGCTGATAGTTACTTCATAAAGCTAATCTTTAATCTTAAGCTTCTATGATCTGTTTCTTGAATTTCTATACTAAGAAAATCAAAATTTCATCTACTCATTTTTTATTGTTGTATTTCTATGTGCAGACATATCCCAATCCGTTGCGATCTAATCCAGCATATTCAGTTGTAAAGTTAGTAAAAAAATACTTTTCTCTTGCCTAATTTAGTATTTTATTACATGAATTGCTTTGATTTGGAGTGATCAGAATCTAAGCTGTTCGGGTGTCTTTGAATTTCAGGCAGTACTTTGTGAACGTCAATGATACTGTACCTCAGAAGGTTAACTTACTTTTGACTCTCTCAATTATTTGAATATCATGCTATACCTATACGCTTTAGAAATTAATATAAATAAATAAATTTTAAACAGTAGATTTATTTTCCATCTCCAGCTAGTTTTTACAATTTGATGATATTTTTTTGCCTTGGTTCTGTTAGAATACTGGTTCCGCCACTGGCTATAAGGCCAAAACACCCACTCACTCTTAAGCTCTCTCTGTTTGCTTGAATGGGCAACTACATTAGCAATATAATTTGTGACTTAACCAAAGACTCATTAAAAAAAAACCTTAGGTGTGCCACGAATTTCTGCGTACATTTTTTTTTTTGTGTGTGTGTGATTGAGGATGATAAGTCCTTATGGCTTGTAATTTCAGGTTTTTCCTTAAGGTATTGCTTTTTTGAAATTTCGGAGTTTTATCTTTCTAGATAGCATCGCCATCTGGCATGCTGTCTTTAGTTCTCTGCATAAAACTTTAAATATTTTGTGTAACTTTGTTGCATCATCGAAGCCATCCTACTTCGTCAAGGGCAAATCAATAATCATAGTTGCTTGACATGTATAGCATGGACTATTATTTTTTCCTAACTGTTAGAATCTTATACTGTAGGTTGTGGTTCACAAAGATAGTCCAAGGGGAACACATTTTCGACGTGCTGGACCTCGTCAGAGGGTATGTGATTTTAAAGTCCTACTAGATGTAATCTTCAGTACATATATTTTTGCTAACACAGTCCTTCAATACCACAGGTGTATTTTAGCCCAGATGAGGTGCATGCTTGTATTGTAACATGCGGTGGGTTGTGCCCTGGGCTTAATACAGTGATCAGAGAAATTGTGTGTGCTCTCTATCACATGTATGGCGTCACCAGAGTCTCTGGAATAGAGGTTCGTCGGGTGGAATTCTTGAAATGTTTTCAGCACACTTTATCTTTGTAGGAATTAATAAATTTAAGTTTTATTTCTGCCACAATCTTTTGCTTTTTGTTTTCTCATCACATAATTTAAGCTGCTTCAACTAATCTTCAACTTTCTTAGCAACATGGGGCCAAGTTTTAGGCCTATGGCTAACATGTTTTATGACAGAATAAGCTACTGCATGTATAGATGCGAAATGTTGCGACACTTTTGACCATTTTCTAGGCAGGGCAGTTGATAGATTTGTATGAAGCTTTAAGTTATCTTTGGTTCATGGCTTATATTTGCTTGTTGTTAATGAGTAAAAAAGACAAGTATGTTTTGTTTTCTGGTTGCACACTGCCTTCGTCATGTTTATTGCTATTAAATGTCATTTACTTTTTTGGCTTTGGATCTTCGCAATCATTCCTGTAGGATTTGGTTGATACACAACTGGCTTTACTTTATTCATTTGTTGACTTCTAATAATCGTACCGAACAGGGAGGATATAGGGGTTTTTATTCAAGAAATACCATTCCCTTAACACCAAAGATTGTAAATGATATTCACAAACGTGGTGGCACAGTCCTTGGGACATCTCGTGGGGGGCATGATACCATGAAGATTGTTGACAGCATTCAGGATAGAGGAATTAATCAGGTAAGGCGAATACAGAATGTTTACAATCATTCTGAACTCTCAGGGTTCAGTATTGCACCCTTTTGTTACTTATTTGCTTTACTAAAAAGGTTTTATAGCTGATATGCTATTCTGATTCAGGTTTATATTATTGGAGGGGATGGGACTCAGAAAGGGGCCGCTGTCATATTTGAGGTAATTTTCTTATAGAGGAGATGACCAGCTTTCTTATATAGTGTAACATACATAAAAGGAGTTTGAAAGAAACTAGCTTTATGTGGTATTTTGAAAAGTGATGCTTATAATTTGCTAAAAGTCATCAATATAACTCTGTATGTCTCTCTAGCCTCTTCAATATCCTTGTGCTTGTCTTACTTCACATTGCTGGATATGGAGTATACTTTCTTAATCAGTTATCTCGTAATTTGTATCCTCAGGCTCGGGTATAACCAACATGCAGCAACTTTTAATACTAACCCATAGTTGACTATAGGAACAGTTATTTGACTGCTGTTTTCTGCCTTATCAGTACTGAATATATCATCTTCTTCCTAATTGAGTAAATCACATTCAGATATTTTCATGGGCTAATTACCTCTGTGAAGTGACACAATTGTTACAGCAGGACATTTCATGTTTTTTCTTCTAAGTGTTATTAAGAATATTTAACTACTCCAGCATATAGGCAAGGGGATCATATTTGAGATTTGAACTCACTGTGCTATGAGGATAGCCTTCTGAATCAATTATGTCTGCCACCATATTCTATTTCAAAATTGGCCAGTACACGATATGATATCTTTCTAGAATCTTACATGAATGAATATTCTACCTTTCTTCTGAAAGTGTGATACTCATTGCAGGAAGTTAGACGGCGAGGTCTGAAGGTTGCAATTGCAGGAATCCCAAAAACTATTGATAATGACATTCCGGTATCGTCATTCTCTAATTTCTACCAATAATTTGCTTTGAGTTAATTTAACATACACTTTTATTACTGCAAGTCGAGGCATTTGTATAATTCATTCATTTATCCAGCTAATACTGACACATTGATGTGGTTAAACTCAGACATTGTGCTCAAAAGTTTTTCATATAAGATTGATGTGGCTGTCCTCTTTTAAATCATCTTTATAATATGAACCTGCTCCCATAAACCATATTTGTACTAACTATGATGGACCACGATTTTGCTCAGGTCATTGACAAGTCATTTGGTTTTGATACTGCTGTTGAGGAGGCTCAACGTGCCATCAATGCTGCACATGTTGAAGCTGAAAGTGCCGAGAATGGTGTTGGGGTGGTGAAGCTCATGGGCCGTTACAGTGGTAAGTTAACTTTGCGTGACTTGGGATAAATATGGCCAAGATTTTTGCTGGGTACTCATATCTATGTACTTATTGATTTTTTATGCTAGAAATCAAATTAATGACTACAAAGCACAAGTGGCATGTTGCTATTGTCGTAAAAGATAATTTATAGCTATAAGTGTCATAATCTCCTTTTTTCCCCCTAAAGTCATCTAAGGATCCGGAGACCTGATAACATGTAGAATCCCCCCTGAGTCTGCCTTGCTGTCACCCTCTACTAAGAAAGAACGGCATTCTCTTCTTCGCCTTTTTATTGTCAGGGATTTTACTTTTAGAGCTGTTCATTTTGTGTACTGATGTAAAATTTTCACATTCTACATTTTGTGAGTTTTGAAGATAAAATGTTCCAAGCTGGTCATACTTTAGTATACATTTGGATTAGAAAGGGGTATACAGGCATAATGAAAAAGGAAAAGAAAGCTTACTAAGCGCTTAGGTATCTAAGTACCCTGTTATACTATTCTTTTGCTTATCGACCCTTGCGTCAAAGTCGCATATGATGAAAGCTTCATCTACTTGAACAGTAGATTTAAAACAGCAAACAGCAGTGCTATAGCTCACTGAGAAGGAATGGAGAACTTGATAAAGTGTTTAGCTCGCATTATTGCCATTCTTTGACACCATAAGTATACATGATCATCAAATGGTTTCATGATGTATTTTGCCATCATTAGTATTCCTGTCATTCTATCTTACATAAATGTTATTGCAGGCTTTATTGCTATGTATGCTACTCTTGCCAGCCGAGATGTAGATCTGTGCTTGATTCCAGAGTCACCGTTCTATCTTGAAGGAGAAGGAGGACTTTTTGAATATGTGGAGAAACGACTTAAAGAAGATGGACACATGGTTATTGTTATAGCTGAAGGAGCGGGTCAGGATCTTCTTGATAAAGATGTAAGCCTAGGAAATGAGAAAGATGCCTCAGGGAACAAGCTACTCGCAGATAATGGCTTGTGGATTTCTCAAAAGATTAAGGTATTTTCTATGCTTTAAGTTAATCTTTTAATAAATTTCTGTCAAGATTCCTCTGCACCAAATAATATGTCCTATTCTGTTTTTACACATTTTATAATTAGCTTTGTCTTCTGTCAGATCTACTTTATGTTAGATGGAATGATTTTTATAAAAACAAAATAAATTATGGGCCAAAAATTGCCAGTCGTAATGAACCAGGATCAACTTAGCTTTTTCAAACCTATTATCCTTCATAAACTCCCTAGTAATTGTATGTGTCAAATCTGTTCTCTCTCCTTTATTTCATACAAAGAGTTTCTCACAGATCAGGGTATGTGTAGAAAGTAAAAAATAGAGCAAATGCATTCATGGTTTTAGGTTTCTGTTCCCGAATTTCTTATAGGTATATATAATTATTTAAACCAAAATGATTGTTGTGCATGATAAAACTTAAATCAGAAATGGGACAGTTATTTTGTTAAAGTATGAATGGAAGAAAAGGATGTTTAAGATGGGCCGGAGGGACATTCATTATTTTCTAACCTTGGAGTGCTGCATTACATTTTTCCAACATGTCAACAAGTTATTTTGTTTAGCTGTCACATTTATTAATATTTATTTTTTCTTATTCAGTTTCTCAACATCATAAAGCCTGTGAGCCTGCAGGATTAATTAAATTTTATTTTTGTAATATAACTTTATATTATAAATAATCGTTTCTGAATAAAGAATGCCTGCCAACGCCTCTGTGTAGGCAATTTCTGTATCAGCTACATTGCACTAGGCTAGTATAACAACATGCGAAAGATATGTTATTGCTGAGACTAGTGCATGATATTTGGTGTCCCACATAAGTGTCTTCCACAGAACCAGAGATGCGATATCTTCAGTAACCTTCTACTGTGTTCTGATTCTGGTGACTTGTGGATTTACTCTTTCTCTCTGTTGTAGGATCATTTTGCAAGGAATAAGTTGCAACTCACTCTTAAATATATAGGTCAGTAACTTCTTATTTACCTTTATTTAATTTTTACCATTACATGAACACCAGACTTTCCAATAAACTTGGAGCTGACCTTTTTATCTCGGCAGATCCTACCTACATGATCCGTGCTATTCCAAGTAATGCATCTGATAATGTGTATTGCACACTCCTTGCACAAAGTTGCGTTCATGGAGCAATGGCTGGGTACACAGGCTACACAAGTGGGCTTGTTAATGGGAGACAAACATACATCCCTTTCAATGTAAGTACTGGGTTATGATTGATAATGCATTTTATCTGTAAGACTACCCATCAGGGTAGCAGGGTACTAAAATATTTATGCCGAACTCATTTTCCTTTGTAATGTAGTCAGACAGTTAACTGGATATTTTTTGTGCAGCGCATAAATGAACAGAGGAACCATGTCGTGATTACTGATAGGATGTGGGCAAGGCTTCTTTCTTCAACTAATCAGCCCAGCTTCTTATGCAGGATTGCAATTGCCAAAGCAAAAGAAGAGGAACATCCTCCTACTCAGTTGTTGGACGGAGAGAACTGTAATGATGAGAAGATGAGTAATGAGAATGAAAAATAAAAACAGAAAATTTGCTATCATATTTATACTAGCATGTAAAAATGAGTTGCCTAAGCTGCGATAAATTTGAGTATTATAATCAATCTATCAGACATTTGATTGAGATGTATTTCTCTTCTAGACCGAGTTTTTTTCTTGTTGTAATGTAATATTGTCAATATGGTAATAAAGGTATGTTTTTGTGTTATGCAGTTTTCTGTCCACAGCTTTAGCTTCATCATTTCCATTGTAATGCTTGACGACCTCAAAAATTACCATTTTGGGACTTCTAACATTACTCTTTTATTCGCTGCTTTTCGAGAACATTTATCTCTGTTAACAAGTAACAAGGGGTAAAACAGCCTCTTATTAGAACGCTACAATAAGAAAAGCATGATGCTGCCACTAATGATATTGAATTCAACTGAAAAATGCAGCACCGAATACTTCTTTATGATGATGCATCAGTAATTAGTGGGTTGTTTTCTTAATCTTGCTATTTGTTTTATTTTGTTTTGATTTAGTTTTACTAGATAAACAATTCATAGAAATATAAAAATGACAGACGAATCTAAACTTTGTTGAATGTAAATAGTGTTGTATGTCAGGTGATGTTGGATTTAAAAAATATAAATGAATCAGACTTAAATATGTTTAGATTTGCAAATCTTGCAAGAATCAACTCTTTGTGGTATTAATAAATATGTGTATAGAATCATTCAAAATCTCATGGAATAATTTATCTTGTAGTTTCTACCAATGTGTCTGGATATACATGAAGGATTATCTACATTTCTACAAGTAAAAGGTGTTTAAAGCTTTAATCTCTAAAACTAACAACATAAGGCTTACTGGTTTATATTGTACAGATAATGGTTTAGACTATGAAGGGTTTCCTGGTCTCGTAGTTTTGTAAAAGCTGTTCTCTCTATCTTCCTTATCCATTCTTTGCTCACAGAGTATAGCCTCCCTATCTCTTGAAGCGACATGCAGTGATGGTCCTCGAGCCCGAGTCTTAGCAGCAAAACTTGTCTTTCTCTTGGATTTAACTCGTCTAAAAGATCGTACATGTCTTTTAACAATTGCTGCCTTGTGACAGTTTCTTCAGGACCCTTTATTGAGGTATCGGGCATAAGTTCCTGCAGAAAGAATACCAAGCCAGTGCTATATGATCAATGAAAAGTATCTGATACAATATACTTGGGCTGGTCATCAAAGAATCCTACACATGCTTTTATACTGGTTGTGAAATTGCCTGTCTTGTTAAACAAAACCATTGTTGCGTGACAGAGTATATGTCAGGAAACATTGACGATATAATTGCAAACGTCTAGATCTGTTATCAGTGAGTTTTTTGAAAAATTACACACACGTAAGGAAGAAACGTAGAACAGGAGTAACTAATTATGATAAATGTGTTCTGCGTAGAAGATGCTTCACAAAACTCCTGACCCTGTATAAAATTATCCGCTAGGCGCATACCGTAAACTAAGCGAAAGGAGATTATAATAACGGATCCATAAGGTTCGAATAAGTTTTTATAAGTAGGGAAAGGAATAAAATAAGCAAAATGAGATTATACCATTTGATTCGATTAGACCTCCATAAATAGCTTAGTTAATGTTAGTCTTTAGGATCTAGTTTGAGGTTTACATCCTTTCAACAATCTTTTATAGTACTCATGTATAAGAGTAACAGAAGTTACAATTCACAATTGTCAGTAAAGCAAAGTACAGAAGGAATATTCATACCAAATATTTCACACTGGTGAAATCCCCGATTGTCTGATCAAGAGAACCAACGACTCTCAGGCAATTACTAGCTGATGTGATTTTAGACAAGGATAAGCCTGTGGACTTCGCTATTTCATAATCGTCTGGATATGTCCCAAGGCTGTTTGACAGGGTCTTTCTAGCTTTCTGTATCTTTTTCATCGCTTTGCTTAATGCATACTACATGTAGCCCATGCATAGTATTAGCTTCACAAGAGAGATAATTCTTCAAAGAAATTACATTAAAGAAGAGATAACTTGCTTACAGGAATCCGAACTCCTCTACAATTCCGCTCAACAAGCATTAATATTGACTTCCTTATCCAATATTGGATGTAAGTAGAGAATCTACATCCCCTGGTGTAGTCAAATCTTTCTGCACCTTGCAGGACACCAATGCTTCCTGCCTGCAAAATTGAAACGGTAAAGGAATATAAAATTTAGATAGCAGTTGCTTGAATGTAATCTGAAGCACACTTGGTCATCTCTGTTACTGTAGTAACCTTTATTCATTAGAAAGAAATGTGGCAGGGGAGAGATTTGGTGTAAGCCTGAACGAAACAGGGTGTTGTCAAATTTTAGCTGAAGAAAATAATTTAGTGACAAAAATAGCAGATTCGGTAATTGAGACCAGTTATGATAGTGAGAAAAGTTGTAAATTGAAGTTATACATTACCATGCTAGGGAACAATGCTTCACTGCACTAACAGTGCTACGATGCATCACCACAGGGAGCAACAGAATTGTGACGCATCACCATGCTAACTAATATGCTAGAATAGGAAATGATATTTAAAAACGATAAATAATTTTGGGCATCATAATCTATAACAAAAACTTATTTGGATTTTAATCCCACAAAATGAAGCTCATTCAAAAAGTTCATACTGTAATCCTACTCGGTACAGAAATCTGTAAACCTAGCAATGCACATGTTTGTTTAGCTCTAATGTCAGTGACACTGAATTGAGAATGATGATGATTATATATATTTAAATTTGCAATTCATATTATTTTGCAGTGTAATATTCAAGATATAGTTGTTCGACCTGAATTAAATCTTCAAACGCCACTCCAAGGCCCCTATAATTCCTTGCAATGTAAACAATTAAAGACCTTGTGCTTCTTAGGAGCTCAGCCTTGCAATAACAACCAAAGTGCAAATTCTGCTGCAAGGTCTTCTTGTCAACTTGAGCAGCTTCCGCCCAACTACCCAAGCTAGCTGTTTTCCCTGTTTCTTTTTCCAACAGCGTTTTGATCTTCTCCAAATCTGCAAGTAACTGTCAATATATTGCAAGTAAAAGTAAGAGTCTAAGAGATAGTCATTAAGTATGCAAGACAGTAACAGATGCGAACATACCTTCACACCTGCTGTCAATTCAGCCTCATTCCTGGTGATTTTAGGTCTTGAACCACTATATTTTGATGATTTTCCTAGAGAAGACAAGTTTTGATTTTGACAATGTACATGCTTAGTTCTAGAAGGAGATGGCAGTAGATAAACATCTTGTTCTTTCTCCGATGCTTTCACTCTTTTTGCTTTTCTTTTTTCCTTCTTTCCCGAGCTAACAACAATATTAGCCATGTGATCATTCACATGGCTTTTCATCTGATGCTCTTGAATATACTCAGTCACCGACGAGTTTATAGGTGGTGATCCCGTCCTTGAGAGGCAAGTGTGGAACAACCTGAGAGCTCCAAGCCTATCCAATTGCGATAATATATCGTTCTCCAACCTCAGCACGTCAGAATCAGCAAATGTCTTCTCCAACATATTAAGAGTATTCATTAGTACTCCAAAATGTGATACTTTGCTAGACTGTACGCTTGTTGTGGAAGTAAATTCATCGGCTTCAGCGGGTTTGCGGAAACTACTGTTTATACTGCAACTTATGTCGCCGCAAGAACTCTTTCTGATATTTATCTGAGTGATCAAAAAACTTATAGTCATTACCGAATGAAAAACCATATAGAATGAAACAAAAATGTGTGTTCAAGAGCATATTCAGTGTACACATGAGGGACTTTACATGTTCTGTTTCTAAGTAATCATTCGATAAGGTGTGTGCAGCAGGCGGACAACTATGTGCTCTCAGATGATCACTGTGCATAGTTTCAGTCTCTCCGAAAACAACATACGGAAAGGATACCCTTGCTGTGTCATAGAAAGTCTCCATTCCTCTAACTGCATCAAAATAAATAATGGTAAATAATGCAACTATATAGCATAGTTAATACCATGAAGAAACAAGAAAATCAAATTTCACATGAACGAACAATCACATACTGCAGTAAATTTCTGCAATAGAAGTAATGAACCAAATAAGGGGTGCACATTTATGCAATGGTGTTCAGTACTTTGATCTCATAGCAACTGCCTAGAATTCAGTATTACAGATTTTATGTAAGGTGTACTTAGCAATAATATCACACAGTTAGTTCCATTATGCCAACCCTGATAGATCATAGGTGTCATAACAATATAAAAGATCATTACCTTACACTGTCTTCTTTAACACATTATACTAGACAACTAATCTGTCTTTTGAGCTACACCTAACATTGAAGTGTGTAGATTTAACTTCTAACTTTAAGCACTCCTAACGTCAAGATCACAGAAATCTGATTTAATTAGATATAGAATGCTGCAGCACAAGAAGAGACTAATAATCATTGATTCTTGATTAAACTTGAGCGTTGAGCGAAAAAGTTACCGTTAAGTTACCAACTTTCCCAAAACCTTTTGGCGCTGTTTGTTGTGCGGATTATAATCCATGAACTGCAGCTTATTACTTTCTAATGACTAATAAGTAGAAAGCGATAAATTGAAGATTAATCATAAATAGAAGAGGGACTATAGTCCTCGCAAACAAACATAGCCTTGAGGTGTTAGAAGGAGGGTTAAATATGAATATCATGCTTGTGTCTATACGCCCTCCTCATCTGAAATGAACAACCTCCTATCACATGTTAAGTTAACAAATCTCCCAAAACCTAAAGGTGTTATATAAAAGATGAATATGATGCCATGCTTGTGTGTTAATGGATACATCAATACAATCATGCCACTCTTTTGATGTTTTATACTACCTTATCTAAGTTTTCCAACACCAATACTTTAAATTTAAAAGATCAGTCTAACTACATGAAACATATGTCCAATTCAACAACTTTATGTCATGATCAAAAGCAATAAGCATGATAAGCATGCATGACAGTGAAAATATATAAGAATGAGTTGACATACATGAATAAGATGAAGGCCAAGATGAAGAGTTGGTGGAATAGTATGGATATTTAACTGAAGAAGCCCATCTGAAATTGAGCCTGAATCCAATGCCCATTGTTGAGATTGAAGCAAAGAGAGCATAAAAGAGGTGCCCATCAATAAGAAACAAGAAGAGGTGAGAAAGAAAAACAAGTTAGAATTTGAGAGTGTTTTGAAGCCATCACCTCCCAACCACTGGTTTCCCATCTCAACTTGTAGACCATAATACAAGATGAAGAAAATATCTAACTGCATGTAAGGCTTTGAATTTTGACTTGTGTGAAAGCCATTGGTCCCTTTTTCCTTCATACTAAATGAATATTCAATAAATTTATAACTCTAAATCTTGTCGAATTGAATGATTTTTTTTCCCGACTATAATACAACTGGGACATTTTTTTTTCCTGAGAAAAATGAATATCATCGTACTATAATTTGGGTAGAAGGAATCTAAATTTACCTTTAAGAAAATTTTCAGGAAATCAATCACTTTAAAACCGCCCATTTATGGGTAAAAGCCGAATCTGAGTCTCGATTCAATACCATGCCGGAACCGGTTATTCTAAAACTTATATTATATCCTAACATTACCAACTTAATCAAAAGAAGAAATGAAAAATAAACGTGAAAGAGATGATTGTAAAATTGTAAAGATTAGTCCAATCTATATTTATATATTTGTAATCCATACATAGAATTACCTGATACAAATAGTGTGCTGTTTCAATAGGGTACATAAATTACAATAAATTATTTATCTGATATAAAAAATTAATACGTGAATATCCTGATATTTCTTGAAAATCAAAAGAAAAATGAACCACCCAAAACTCAAAAGAACAGCTATTTATGGCATACATGTAGAAAATAAAAATGGAAGTTCTTTAATAAATGAGCTATATTATATCCCCAAGTAGACAATTAGCTGTGTGGAATTACATTGCTGAAGATAATACAAACAAACTCCTCCAAAATTTGCTGCTTAATTCCTAGTATATACTAAACTAATATACTCAGCTAGAGAAAAATAATTCTACTATAACAACAGAGGAAAACTTGCAGAGTCTAATTGTATACTACTGTTCTGTGTTGGTTGACGTCCGGTAGCTTTGAAAATTTCAGTTGTCCTTGTAATTTCTTGTACGAAAATCTGTACCCCCAAATGATCTTCTTGTGGCATTTGGGGAATCTAAATGAGTTGATCGTCTTGTGGCATTTGGGGAATCTGAAAGGAGAGGTTCATATACTGGACTTCTGCTCTTTGGTTGAGATATTGATAATGCAGAAACTTCTTTCTCTAGAGATTTTTGTTGATTCTCTATACTACCCAATGACAAGATAGGCCCTCCCACACGTTCCGCTTGTTGGAGTATGTTAATTTTGCTTGATCTGTATGTATACCTGAAGTACTTTAGTGCTAGAACTGGACCCATCCCTGCAACAACGATGAGCTGCGAAAACATAACAGTCATTCATAAAACATCTGCAAATTAAAACAATTACGGTTCAACTCTTCTTGGATGACTTCCTAAAAATCATTCTAGAAAATGTTATCTAGAAAGAAAGATGAGTCATACCCACATATTAGTCACGTACTGGCTGACATTTTGAAAGATGATATCACACATTATATTTGAAAAAAATAAAAAAGGAAAAGGAAGCACCACTATCGAAAGAAATCAGTATCAATTGAACTTCTCAGATTTAGTAGGTTATAAAAAGATACTCCTTGCGAGTATGTTACTTGAAAGAAAAATGCAAGAAATTTTTTTACAGTAGGAATACTTACAAACATAGTAATCCAGTAAGATGGCTGACCACATAGGCGGAACATTATCGTGTACATCCCTGCTGATGGCACGGCACTAATGATCCAGTTGATAACATAGAATCCAAGCAGGTTTCCCCATACAGCAAGATGTTGCAATACAGTGAAGGAACTATATGCATCAGACAGAAACCTCGTCACAAGAGGAGATGTAATATTTGATTCACATAAAGAAAATAATAATTAATCAGGCATGATTATTATTTCGATGCATACAAGTCATAGATTCGACAATCAACAAGAACTCAATATAATCGGAACTTTGTATATGAAGATCATCTGATACTTGCATACAACCTTTGGGTGTGTTCAAGAATATTGGGCAAATTTCAATTTTGACTTCCTCTACTTTGTGAATTTAAATTTATATATAGGTAAATACACTGCTAATAGGAACTAAGAGAATGAAAGACCTTAAGGATCGGACTTATAGCCACAATGCAGATGAAAAGGGTTACTTACTTGGTCTCTATTGCGACAACAAAAGCCTGCAACCAAATACATCCAGAGAGTGCAACCATGGAGACTTCCTCGATCTCACTTTTCTCATTGGCATATGCATGGATAGTGATTAAAAATACAACAATTGCCTGGAAATCCTCGAGTATTAGTACTTGAACTTTCAAGCAAAGAGAGAATAAAACAAATCCGAAGCAACAGGTAACAGAAAAAAGAAAACGTTGGTTTAACAGAAATGTATGCACAAAATAAGGGGCTACAAAGCAACTTGTAAAATGAATAAAATTATTTTGGTAGTTTGAACTATAGTACTGACTACTGAGAGATCTTGCAAAACTGTGAGTGACAACGGTATACCCAGAATTTTATGCATGTGTACTCGGAGCAAGACTAGTGTAGTATGTACATCATTTAACTTTTTTATAACTAGCATATCACAAAAGCGTCTTATGGACTGCACATTATAAGTTCTGGAAGATAAACAGTTGGAGTACGGACAATATATTCATCCTTTGACTTAAAACTACATTATGGTTCATGTGACCATTAGGTAAGTAGAGTTTAACATGAGTCCTAGTTATAACAACTTAACAGGTTTTACCATAAACTTGCCCTCTGTCTTCGACATGATTAAAATTAGGATATAGTATACATTATCCGTGAAGAAAAGAAACTTTTCTTGCTTAGTTAATTGTAACTGTAAATGTCATAGAACTCTATCTGCTCATTATCTGAGTAGTGTTCTTAGCTCTAATAAAACCTCAGCAGTAGTGCAGTAGTGGAAGATATACAGTATAGTACTCACATGGAAGAGTGACCGGCCAAACCATCCAGCAAAAGTACTAGGATTTAAAAGCCTGTTTCACATAATTTTCAATATTGTTATACGATTAGTTGGAAAGAAACAGGCTACAACAGTAAATGATCCATTAATCGGAAAGAAACAGGCTACAACAGTAAATGATCCATTTCCTTCAACACTATAACAATATCTTAAATTCAATGGAAAAAAAAAGATGGTGAATGATAATAACATGGTAAAACGAACCTTCCCGCTTGACAATAAAATAATATTTGAGGATGTTGCATCACAGTTTTTTCACTAAGATCTTTGTCAAGCACACTAACTAGAACAGGAATGCTTGTATAAAAAACATTATAAGCCATTAAACTGACAGAATTGAACAGGCTGCTCCCAGATACACCTGAAACAAACGAGAAACTGAATGTCTCATGTTAGTATATTTATATAAAAAAAATTAATGCAAAACGAACGAGAACAGACAAAATTTAAAAAAAAAAACATAAAAGATAATCCATAAGAACTCACAAGATCTGAATAAAGCATATCAGTAGAGATTTGTAGAAGGAATACTGGGACAGAAAAGCTGTACGATTATAAGAGTATCGTCCATGGACAAGTATTAATCGTTTAAGAAACCTGAACTCTGCAACAGGCAAAATCATTCATCTTACAATGTGAACATAAGTTTAAGCCCAGAAACTTGGTAAGAATAAAATGATGAATGCAAATAAGCATATGAAGTACACCAGACCATAATGCTAAAGCATTAAGGCAATAACACATCAACAAATGAGATCGGGCAGGTCAAGTAGAAGTGTATGTGATGACCCGGGTCAAATCCCGAGTCTTTTTCAAAAATCAGGTCAAGTCCCGATTCCGAGTCCGAAATAAGACGAAGCCTACTGGCCCAAATGCAGCCAACTTGGGTAATCCACAAGCCCGCCACAGGCCCCCAAAAGATCATAATTTGTTGGTGCACTTAGTAGTAGTACTTAGCCTTATAAACTGAACTAAGGTCTCCACCCTTATCGTTGTGGGACTGGGGTGTTACAGTGTAAAACTAGAAACTTTAATTCTATATATACGCCATAAAAGTACCAGCAATCCTTTTGAATCAGAAGCAAAATAAGATTCCTCAACAACAATGATAAGAGATTCTACGAAGTCGCTGTTTGTATGAGCAAGTTATATTTAAGGCACCATTATTTTTTGTAGTCACATCCTAAAATTTCTCATTTCACACATTATCAAAACACAAGCCAATAAAATTAACATACCATGAGGTGGCAATTTCAACCATATGCAGTGAAAGTCCAGGACCAACCAAAGACCTTGTACAAATATACTTATGCATCCTTTTATTGGAAAAAATGGAACAAGGCAAGAAGTCAAACTTGTAATGACATTTATGCGTTGATTATTTGATTTTATTCATTCCACACTCACATAAACTGTATCATAGTGTACACTTATTTTCTGCACTCTCCAGTTTTCCTGTCCATACCACCTCTACCTTTCATATATCTTTCATTTCAATGCCCAAATCCATTTCACCAGACTAGATGGACAGCTAAAGTTTATTGCTTGATTGCTTATAACATTTAACATACAAAAGGAAGAGAAGGTGCATATATACATAACATATATTAATTCTTGGAGAACTTACTTCCAATGCTATAATCAGCTGCCCTTGCTGCTTGCAATCCCTCTCTTCCACTTATGCCAACCCCAATATCTGCTTGTTGTATCATCCTTACATCATTTCCACCATCTCCGATAGCAAGTGTTCTGTAGTCGCATGATTTTAGGAGCCCCACAAGCTGAATACAAAACATAATATCAGCAGTGCGACCGAGGGAAGTTGAAAAGGTAAATTTATATAAATGTTCTGGGAAAACAAAACATTATCTCAGCAACAATGATATGAAGAATGAGCTTATTACTACTGTTGTCACTATTATTAGAATAATAATATTTTTGAACAAATTAGAATTCTTTATACTAAATATTCTTAATCTAATTAGTAATATTATCACAAGTCATAACTAAGATAAAGGAAGTTGGGTGGCATGCACTGTGTGCATCCCTGTGTTTTAATCATTAATTTTAAGGATAAGATCATTACAATTTACGGTAATTATTATTTTAATAGTAAAATATATATAATGTGTCAGGATTAACTGTTTTTAATGCACAGTCAGTAACTATACGAGGGAAACCTATGAACAGATGAACTGCACAAGGCTTTTTCCAGATAAAGTTTCCAATTTAATTTATGATTCAATAGAAGATCAAACAATAACAAGAAATATTTACACTTTTTTGACATGTTGAAACTGAAAATCATATGCATATATTGCTACTGAAAACAGAGCACCTTATCTAGAGGAAATTTTTACATGGATAATTGTGACACAGAAAACGAATTTTCAAAAACCTAAAATATAATATAACATCATGGAAACCCTGGTCTAACGTAGGTCAATATGCATGTATACATATTTTTTTTTTCGAACTACTAAATCAGTGACTTCTCATAATCGTGCACCTGTGCCTTCTGAGATGGTGTAACGCGACAGCATATAGCAGTCCTTGACAATATTGACAATTCCGTAAATGCTTTTCGGTGATACTTTAGTGCAATTTCAAGAGCCCAGCCATCAATAACAAAAGCCACGTCCTGTTATAAAGAGTAGCATATAACTAAACAAAAGAACGAAAGCAATTGAATAGAAAACGACTAGCAAATATAGTTGCCATCAAGCACCATGAACCATGATCGTAGTAGAACTATTTTTAATAGGAGATCAAAATCACCATAACCAAGATTTTAGTAACCATGTAAAGGATAGTACAAACTAAATTTAGCAGAGCCTTCAGCCATTTCCTCCCATGGCAAAGATTCAGTTGGTGCAAGTTTTTCATTTTCACTAATTCTGCGTCTATTGAACATTAACAAGCTTGATAACACATATCATGAAAGGTAGGGTAAAACAGTTCATGTTTTATTTGTTCACTGTGAAGCTCTGCCCTTTTGTGGTCTCTTCTAAGGGTACACTCGTAAAGCATTTAAAGGACACTGGTAGATAATAACTTGTACTGAGAATATTAAAAAATGTCTTGAATCAGAGTCCAGACAACCATGGAGTTTTTACTGGTGCACCCTGCTAATAAAGGAGACGTGACATATTCGGGCCAACATTCCAGAGGGGCTATGAAGACAATCAACAAAACATCAAAAGATAATACTACTAAAATAGGACTACTTCCTAACGATTTAAATGGAAAAATCAATTAAAAAAAAAAACTTTTCACAATTCCAAGTTAACGCATGTATTAGCAGAAGGATACTACTGATAGCATCTTTCTCCAGAAAATTAATCATTCACTCGGCAGTTAAATCCAAATTAAACATCACCGTTATTCAAGTGAAGCAAGCGACAAGTAACAGCTTTGGCAGAAACCTGAACACTAGTGCTAAACTCTCACCTTAGGTTCTGAATTAGTTATTCGCATTGTAAGGAGAACTCTCTCTAGACTTCTACACACTTCATCTTCTGTTTTGCCATTGATAAGCAGGAGCTGGCCTTTGGGTTCTGTCAACAAGTATGCAAAAATAACAATTACTAAGTAGAAAATTTCAAGATACAAGGAACACGATAGCTTTAAGATATTCTGTACAATACGATTATAGTGGTTTAGTGGTCACAGTCCTCATGTACTTTAAGTTGGTTTACACTCGATATAGAACTAAAAAGAAACATTACAGAAGTCAAATGTTAAACGTAGTTCATGCTTTTATCCAATAAAACTTCTACTGTTGTATTAAATTTTATGAATTATGTCTTTCACTTTGGTTGCAAGTCCAAACAAGATTAAGCACAAAAACAGGACGGAGAAAATTTTATATAAATATACAGCTGTCTGCAATTAATGGATCAAATCACAGAAGCAACCCTAACATTTAAACAGTTTTTCGGGGGTTTATGTATATAGCAACACTTCTTTGCAAGGGAAAAGAAACGCCTAAACGAGCATTCACTACTTCCCTATTCTTCAGCCTCATCCACCAGAATCCAGCCAGGAAATAAAAGGACCGTTTACAATGTGCACAAGCAATTAAAAGATTAAAAGAGGATGAAAAACGTATGTATATCTACCAGGAGAAACAAAATTGCATGATAGAGCAATTTGTATGGCTGTATTCTGCTTGTCTCCCGTTAGCATCCAAAAGTTTATCCCTGCTTTCCGAAGTGTTTCAATCGTCTCAGGTACACCATCCTGTATAATTTTACAAAGACGGAAAGAAAGTCTCAAGCTTCTATCAACTGATTAAAAGAAAATTCAGTATATACAAGCATAATTGTTGATTCAAATAAAAGACAACATGACGAATAAATAGAAAAACTTACCTGAAGACGATCCTCTATAGCAGCAACCCCAAGAATTTCAAGGTCAACCTCTAATCTCTGGCAAACCTCAGACACTCTCCACTGTAAACATAGTAATTAAAAGGAGAGACCAAGATCAGATAAAACTTCCATGCTCATACAGGTCGTGTGATACCCCATTCCAGTCGCACCCAAAAGCCGAGAGAGGGATTGAAGATGGTTATATAAAAAATATTACAGTACTATTATATATTACCTCTCTATCAACTAATGTGCTATTAGCCTCTTTAAATACCACTGACCACTCCTGATATTTATCCTCCGGTAATTCACGCCAAGCCACACATAATGTCCTCAAACCCAATTGAGCATATTGTTCTACAGCTTCGGAGAAGGTTCTTATTTGTTGTCCTGAAAATTTTCAGGACCAATGTCAATATGTTGGTGTTAAAATGTTTACTATAGAAAATCATCTGAACATTTTGGGAAAAGAAAACAGTTTTAAGCAAGCATCAAGCAGTCAGCATTTTGATAAAAGATAGAACTAGGTAAGCAGGTAGCTTTATACTAGTCTCCACATTGCTCATTTAACAAAACAGGCGTCTCTAGTGACATCTGAATCCTGAAGCTCCTATTATAGGACACAATAATCAACTCAACTACAAGACTTTCTGAACTCCCAACTTAAACTTGCAGCCTGCCTTTTCACTACATCCAACATCTTACACAATGTTGTTCATAGCAAGTAGTTAGCCTCCAATATTTACATCCATACCCAATAACAAAACATTAATAGTAGGACTACTCTGCTAAACAAATAACTAAAAAACAGATTATTGGTTGTACCTAATTGATCAGGCAAGAAACGAGAAACAAATTTTTGACAGAAAGGGGACTTTACAAGATAATTACTACTTTAAATTGTGAATTACCAGTGCATGCACAAGGAAGAATAGCTTCATCTGCTCCTTTGGACAAAAGGAAAATTTTCCCACTTTGACAGTCTCTAACCACTATAGACATCTTTTTCCTATCAGAAGTGAATTCCAGGGTTTCCAACAATTCATATTGTAGTAAGGAAGCATTGAAATTAATTTCTGCATAAAAAACATTCAGGTCTCATCAACATAAAATAATCAGATCTACGCACACACACACACACACACACAGGTACAGAAACATTTTAATTTAACATGCAGAAATATAAGAATATTTTCTGCATTACTGCATACCAAGAATATTGGCATTCTTCTTGACAAAAATCATATGCAGCTGGGCAGCAGCACGAACAAGAGCTTCCTCATCCTGCGACTGAGCCTTGTATGACAGCCCTCCATTTTTGCTATGGGAAAATGCACAATTTGATCAATATATACCATGGCATTACTACAGATGAGGATTAGAAAGTTAAAGCGGGAAGTCATACTCCTGCTTCCAGAAGAATTTGTTATTATAGTTATATTGAAATTACCTCTGCAAGGGTATTACAGTGTTACAAATTGACATGACCGTCAGAAATCTGACGACATCAGGAGAACCACCAGAAACAGCATTGAGCAGCTTAACATCTGCAACAGTACATGTAGAATTATTGAAATTATTCTTTTGGCAATTTATGTAGCTAACAAAAGTAAGGAACAAGGTATACACAAAACAGAGCAAAAAATTACACATGACAAAGCTACTTAGGGCAATGTGTTTAAAAGTTGTAAATTTCGATCAAATTATAGCAAAAACAAATTGGATGAAATAAATACGACAATTTCAAGCCATTTGTGTGCATCTGGTATCTTAATGTGTTGCAAGAGATAAAATTATGTTCCATCCCCAGAAAGTGATAGTGTTTCATGCAGCTGGTCTAATTCAATCTCTCAAACAACATAACCGCCACAATGCAGAATAGAATCAACTTTGAAGATGAATTCAAGTAACAAAGTCGGGATTACATTTGAAGATGAAATTCAAGTAACAAAGTCGGTATTACACAGCAGCATTAGCATAAAACAGCTCTGCAGCGTTAGGAAATATAATATAAGCAAGTAGCATAGCGTTTAGCTACAATCCCGGAACTGTATACAAATACTTAACACCCCAACATAACTTAGAACCCAACTTCCAAGCAATAAAAGGACAGCTTAAACTTGGGCCCAACTGCAATAGCTGCCTACATATTCTCCGACTACATGTTTAGAAAATGTTGTTGCTTACACAATTACACATTAGGATATTGCTCTTACATTAACAGTTTTAAAGTATAGGTCGGAATTGGGGTGGCGCCATATATGAACGCCATGTTTTCAGGAAAATGAGGGAGGAGCGGCCCTTGTGGCCTTGCATTTAGGATGGTGTAATGTGGACAATATCTAGCACTTTGCTTACCAAATTTTATTGTACCTGTATTAGGCTATTTTAATGCATCCCTTTCTTGTCGAAACAGACTTTTATTCTGCTATTCACAATATCTTTGCCTTTAAGTTTTTCTTCTTTTTATCTTTTTTTTCTTTTTTTTTCTTTTTTTTCTTTTTTGCAGAAACTCAAAAGATACAAAGCTTCAAAAGTTTCAGGAAAAAAACAAGTTAATTTCAAAAAACAAATCGCACATCTGGTATTTTCAACAGAAAAACAGTACCTCTTCTAGGAGTAGAGGTAAGGTTTGTGTAAATCTCATCCTCTCCGAGTACTACTCTGAGTGGGACATATTGAGTATTGTTGGTTTGGTTCTTATTTAAAGAGCAATAAACAGCCTTGTGAATGGCATTTTGCTATTACCCTAAAACAGTTATTCATTGGTTGCATTCCACATAAGACCAGAATGAATTAATCTTTAGAAATTTACATGCTTTTGTTTAGATGATGGCTATATATCAAATCACAGATGCAACTAGAAGAGTATCCACAAAGACAGATAAACAAACCTTTTAAAGCATCACCAGTCTCATTCCCATAGAAAGTTCCACTAATACAACACCTTTTAAAAATCATTTGATTTTCAGTAAGTGTTCCAGTTTTATCGGTCAATATATACTCGACTTGCCCCAGGTCCTCACTTATTGCTGTACTGCCACATACAAGGAAAAACAAAATCTTACATAAACAATCAAATTGGGTCTATACTAAACAAGATATGCAGGCCTTTGCATTTCTTACTTGGCAGCAAGAGATGGAGTGCCAGTTTTAATGTCAATCATCTCATGGTCCCAATCTATAAATTTAGCATATATGCTTTTTACAAGATCCAAGGACACCTGAGATAGAAGCAGATTATTAAATTTTAGAACAAAATATTCTCGCCATCTAAAAGAACGGCAAAGAATGACTAAAAGAATCACATTACGGGTTCAAAGAAAAGAAAAATGTCAAATAAAAAAATTGGCACTATCATGACCCTAATTCATATTCGAGACATCAAGCTTGTAAAAGTTTTTGCACATTTTTTGTCCACGGAAAAGTGCATATACATATTGATATGGATAAAAAGTAAATAAAATAAAGTCCTAAAGACATAATTAATGTTGCATTGATTATGTAGGGAAATTTATGTCCTAGGCCCAGTCATGAACATGAGCAGTGTTGGTCATGTTGTAGGCCCAGTCACGAACACGAATGAAGTTGGCCGTGTCCAAGGCCCATCACGGACATGGATGAAGCTGTCCATGTCGTAGGATTTTCAACGTGACCCGAATTCA
>PHNY01010958.1:14568-37889 GCA_003724115.2 Anethum foeniculum
GTGATTTAATTCAAAAAATGAATCAAATACTCTCAATAAATAAGCATTTAGTTGTAAAGCTATACTTCCTAATAAGTTTTTTCGTCAAGAAGGTATATTATCACCGTAATATTAGTAATATAAAATAACTTTTTATTTCAAATAATCATTCATTATATATAATCTAGTATCATATCAAACCAATAATTGTTAGAGTAGTATCAATAATTACTAATACAATCTTGTATTTTTGTAATTATTTATTTAATATAATGTCCACATATCTTATATTGGTTATTTTAATCTAAAGATTACTTAACAAAAATATTGTATCAAGATTGAACACAAATTTTCTTTTATATAAGTGTATGCATGATAATTATATATTTATAAACATCTATTATATGTAATAAATATCGTATCAATACTGAATAAACTCGTATTATAAATTTTATTCATTTTTTCGTATAAGTGAAGTATACACCTGGGGCCACCTTTTAAGCATATTCATTTTAAAACCTAATTTTATGTTTCAATTATTTTAAAATTTTATTTTATTTTTTTTCAAATATCTAATTCTTATAAATTGTTGTTTAATGAAATATATATTTAAGTATACTTAATCAAACATACTTACTTTAGTAACAAATTCAATTAATAAAATTTTAAAATAAAAGTCTCAATATTATTATTTAAAACAATAGTGCATCGCACGGATTATAAGATAGTACGTAAACAAAATCAACAAATATGAAAAAGAAGATGTCATTGTATAAATTGCAACAATGATATCAAATTTTATTCTGATGCCACATATACATATTAAGTGCATTGTTAAAAAACTTAAGTAATTATATTAGCATAAGTGATATTGAAGGACATAACTGAGGTTCAATTCCTCTCAACATCAATTTTTTATGTCTACTAATTTTAAACCCATGTTGGGCTATTATATATATAAAGAGATAAATTTGTCAACGATAAGGTCTAGACGTGAGTTTATAATATACTCCCTTCGCCAAACTTTAAATGTCTCATTTAACTTTTAAACGGCAGGTTCTTTTACTATAATTATATATATATATATATATATATATATATAATTTTTTGAAAATCTAAAAAATAACTTTAAAAATAAATTAAATATACTTTTCAACGATGTTATGTTGTAATTTTTTTAATTATATTATATATATAACTTTTGAGCAAATTTTAAAAAATTTACAACCGAAAAGTAAAATCATGGATAAAGTATATACAAAATTTAGAATGTAGAATAAAAGTGAAAAAGAAGTAAAGAAACACAAGACCATGGTTATAAAAAAAAAAATCCGAAAGAAGATGTAAAGCAAAGTCCACAAAAGGGGCTAACTACAATGACGGGTAGGGCTGTCAATGGATCGGATATCTGGTCTGATCCGATCCGGAGGTTAATGGAACGCATATGGATCACTTGAAAAAAAATCCGATCCGGAAAAAATCCGATCTAATAAGTATAGGATATGGATTTGATACGATCCGATCCGTTAATAATCCAATTCGATTATATATATATATATATATATATATATATATATATATTTATTTATTTGTTTGGTTATATATTCATATATATAATCATAAAATACTTAATATTTTGAATAAATATATAATATATAATAATACATAAGATTGAACTTGATGTGAATAAAATTGAAAGGCGACTTGCATATCTTTTCATGATTATTTTTCCTAGATGTGGCTAATATTGACAACTAATAGTATATCACTGTGTACATCTAATATTGACAACTAATAGTATATCACTGTGTATTTGATATTTTGTGCTCGTTTACATAAATGCACATTTTTATAATGATCAATAAAGAATGTCAATACTAAAATGTCTTGATAAGAATAATTTCATTATCTTTTCCGAAATTAAATATTAGGGACAATGGTAAACAAAAGTAAAAAATATAAATATAAACGGATCGGAGCTCCGATCCGAAAATCCGTGATCCAGCAGATCCAGATATGGATCGGGCCGTGAAAAATCTGACTAAAATCCGATCCGAATTCGAATCC
This sequence comes from Anethum foeniculum, assembly GCA_003724115.2. NCBI lineage: Eukaryota > Viridiplantae > Streptophyta > Magnoliopsida > Apiales > Apiaceae > Anethum > Anethum foeniculum. The sequence goes on from PHNY01010958.1 coordinate 16,615, forward strand.
AGTAAAATTAAATTGATCGGGATATGGATCAAGGCTGATCCGATCGAAATCCGATCCATTGACAGCCCTAATGACGGGGTTCATCAGTATTAGGGCCGCACTTAAAATAGCTGAGTTTTCACTTGAAATGGTAGTTGAATTTTGAAATAATTAAACAAACTTGGGCAACTGGGAAATGTGAAAAAGACACCTCATAGATTCACAATTACGTAATTTAATTCCGTCCATTCACTTTGTAGATAGCCTCCATTATTGTTCATGTCCCCTCCAAAGGTCAAATTCCAACGAGCTAAGTGTTGGGTTGATTTTTAAATTTTGAATTTTGTTGGTAAATTCTTAGATTCAAAAATAAGACTGAGATATACTGTTAAAAATCTTAAAACATGTACATAAAACTAAAGTTGAAAATATTTTAAAACAATGACCGAAGGCTTTGGAAAATTTACGGTCAGTATTTGAAAGCAAAGTTTTAAACTTCAATGAACGGTTAACACCTAACAGACAATAAAAATTGATTGCTGATATATGCACAATTTTAATTTATAAGTTTATATATATTTTTATTAAAATTAAAATTAAGTAAAATATTAATTTGATCTAAATTTTAATAAAAAGTGTGCTCATATAGGATATTCATATATCATATTCATATATCGGTTACCTAAAAATTTTATTCGTAATTTTGGTCAATTCAAAAGTGTAAAATTTATTTTACCTAAATTTCATATTAAACAGATGAAAAATATTTATGTTCAATAAAAATAGTTAAGTAGTTCAATTAATATGAGACTTTTTGAGAAGAGTTCAAAAATAATTCGTGCAAATTCATTAACTCGATTTAAAACATATAGTCCTATGGACTATAGTAATGTGGAATTAAGTATTTGTTGCTCACCCCCAACAAATCCATTAAGTGACTAGAAATTGATTCTTGGGTTATGGTATGTATTATGGTAGTTGTAGAAATTCTTACTCCATTTGTTCCCTGAATTCTATACATTATGTTTTGACGAGTTTTTTATTACTTCTTTTAGGTATAGTTCCATAAATTTTTTTTTCTGAATAAAATTTAATGTTTAAATTTTTATTCAGAAAAAAAATTGAAAAACTAAATATTATAGGAATCTCGAAATACGTGCAAATAGTGAACGTATACTTTAAGGAGTATCTCTTAGCAAGAATTATATTGTTCTTTTTTATTAAGTAAATTCAAATATACTCTCCTTTTGTTAACAAGAATTATGGTTGAAGATGGTGTCGCGGTCCTCGCGGACTTGTATCAAAAGTCTTTATGAGTTGATATAATATTTTTCTTTTTAAAATCTGGTGTCCGGGGCGATACATGCACCTCGATCAATTTGGTGGGATCAAATTTATAATTTTGGGATAATAAATTTCTAAATTACGTTTCAACTAACAAATTAACTGAAACATCAGTGATTGGTCGGGTTGGGGACTTGTATCAAAAGTGATAGTAACTATTACTGATTACGTATGAGCAGCACATCGATAAAAACCTTACGAAAATTACAAGACCGATGGTTCCTGCGTCAAGGTAAAGTATATAAATTGCACGTTTGAGAAAATCTTAAAATAAATAACTTATAACTTAAAATGAATAGTAATTTGTAAGTGATAAGTAGATGAATACTTATAAATCATTTAAGTGTTTGGATGATTTTACTTATAAGTCAATTTTTTTTTACTTAAATGAACTAAAATAACTAATTTTTTAAATATAATTATCTTGATTCGTGAATTTTAATTAAATTAATATTTTAAAACATATATTCTAAAAAATAAAATTAATAAAAAATGAAAAATCAAAATAAGTTGAGAAAAAGTACGTCACTGTTAATAATCAACTTATCAGCTTATAAATTGTAAATTCGACTTATAAGTTGAATCGACAAACACTCGTAAATAAATTGTGCGATGACTTATAAGCCCGTTGCCAAACATATCCAAAATCAAAGGTTTTATTAGTTGAGATTTTCGGAGAAAAGTTTAAGGATAAATTTGTACGAGTTCACTGACTTGGCCCAGATGAATAATCATATCATATGTGGACTATGGATCGAATATTCGAACAATATTATGTGATATATAGTTTTTTTTATTATCTAATTTAGCTTCTTTTTTAAAAAAAAATTGATTTCGCCGTTAAAAATACCATATAGATCATAGAACGGTTATTATACCAAAATCAAGATATTTAGCGAGTGAAGAGTTATTCAAAATACTCCCCCGAACACATGGTGGGAGATGCATATACCGTATACGCATTCTTAATATACGTGTGTAATATAAATATTTTTATTTTACTAATTACAGTATAACCTGTTTAAATTAATACTTTCAAAAGTGATAATGATAAAAAATTCCGGTCTAGTGTGGTAATGAATAATAATATGTTGATTATAAGTAATACGAGTAAACTATGCAGGGGTGAATGGATAGTTTCAAAATTTCAAAAGCTTTTCTTAAAAACTATTTGTTGTTTCGTATGTGTGTGTTTGAATGTGGAAAATAAAAACAAGAACACACAAAATAATTTCAATCTACTTTGTATAAAATAAATTGAGTACTACAGCTCCAGAATATGAATTCTGGTTTCAAAACAAAAGAACTGATTGTTCTTTGTTTTCTTACAGAGGAAGAAAAGACAACTTGATTTCTATCACTATTCTCCGGCTAATGAGAATGTGCAAGATATATATCACTTTTACAAAACTAGTGCACATTCTCTTTTTACACAAATGCCCCCTAACTGCAATGTCGGCTCTAACATATTTGTGCAGAGGTACGTTGTGCAGGTCAGGACCACCGAAAGCATATTCTTTTCCGTTTCTTCCTCTCCAAGTTGTGCCGTAGATTTGTCATTTGTCTTTGGACCACAAACCAGTACAGATGCTCCTAGTATTTGTCTCTACTTTTTCTCTGTCTTGTACCTTCGTTTGTCTTGTTGTAAATGGCTAAGTGTTGATATCGTGAACTCCAGTCATCCCCTTCTCCAGACAAGTCGACATAGCCTTTTTGAACTTTGCGGAATGAAGACTTCTCGACACAGTGTAAATCNNTGGACTTTGCAGTTTGAATGTGCAGAAGACTATGTGGTAAGGCTATGCTGAGTACTTTGCGGTATGGCTTAAGGACTATGCGATATATCACAAGCTGGACTTCACAGACTAGGCATATAGAATTTGCGGACTCAACACTCCACGAAATAGCTTTGAACACTTCACGACATAGACCATTCTGACTTCTCGACATGGGGACTTAGAAATATTTTAGCACTTTATTTCTGCTCAGTAATTCACTCTGCTGCATGAACAATTTTTGAATTTCTTCCAAAATGAATACCTTCAGATTACATGTATATACATTCTGCTTGCTAGAAACATTCTAAGCTCGTTATTTAAATTTGAGCAATCAGAATAACCTATGTACATGATAACAAAACAAGTACATTTTGGAGAGCTATACTATATCCTAGTGATAAAGATAACCAGAGCATGTAAGTGACATAGTCACAATGTGTAGACTTGTTAATTGTGGTATTCAGACATGTCTTGAGGCCAACAATCTCCTCCAAATTGTGAGTAAGATCCTTAGGCACAATTTCATGTCTGATAACAAGCCTACCAAAAATAAAAAGCATTAAAACAGAAGAATACACCAATGAGAAGAAATTTTATTGCTTAAAGAAACTGAAAGCTTACAAACGATTTTCATGTCTTAGCTTAGCTTCATATTCTAAAGATTTTCAAAGTGATCATCATATGCTTTCTTTCTTCTGGCTTCTTCTGCTGCTTTGATATTTGGAAGAGATAAAAGTATTTTAGCTCTGGCTTCCAATTCTTCAACCAGAGGTGAGTCTTTCAAGTCATCAGCTGCTGCTTGTAATATCTTGCCATATAGGAGTCTAGATGATTCATTTTGAGTTTGCTCTTTCCTCCATATGGGTTTTATACTCAACTACATAGGGATTGAATTTGACTCCGCACATCCCTTTCTCCCTTAGTATTTTTGCTTTCTCCTCCATCTCCTTCATCTCCTTCTCTTTCTTGATTCTCTCCTCTTCCTCTATCTTCCTTAGTTCTGCTTCCTGTTCAACCTTCAGCTTTAGGAACTTGGCAATTTCAATCTTCCACAATCTTTCTTTTAATTTTCATAGTTCAGAAGAGCATTGATTCTTTCCAGATCATAGATATGAAAGTGTTCTCATCCTCCTAGCTTTAGTTCCCTTTCTCTTCCATCAGCGTACTTAATCTCCAGATGATCTTCAACTACTTTAACTTCAAAGATTCTTTGAGTTTGAAGAAATGTTATTGTATCTTGATCATAATCTTCATCTAAAGCTGGTAGACCAAGACCTACAACTTTTGATAGCTCCAGTTTACTTTGTTATCCTTTTTCTTCTAGCCACCATTTTGAAACTTCCTTTCTTGACTTGAGAAGGCATAGAGGTGGTAGATGAATCAGATTTAAGTAACACGTCCTTTGGAATATGCTTACTTTCTTAAACATTCTAAGCTCATTATTTAAATTTGAGCAATCAGAATAATCTATGTACATGATAACAAAACAAGTACATTTTGGAGACCTATACTATATCATAGTGATAAAGACCATGTCATGTAAGTGACATAGTCACAATGTGTATGCTTGTTAATTGTGGCATTCAGACATGCCTTGAAAAGTAGAATTGTTGAATTCTAAAATATTAATAAAGTAGAATATTAATCAACTAAATATTTAAAAAATTCAAAGTAGAATTGTTGAATTCTAAAATATTAATTAAGTAGAATATCAATAGGTTTATCTATTAATTAGGGTTTAGACAGATATTTTAAACAATATTATATTTTAAATGTTCAGTTTTGAAAAGTAAGATAACTGGAGCATTTTCTATTATATTTTAAATGTTCAGTTTTGAAAAATAGGATAACTGGATCATTTTCTTTCCTAAAAAGTATAACATACAAATGTAAGAATTAAAAAATATGAGAGAAATATTCTTTTTTGATAGAAATGTAATATATAATTGCATAATTATGATCGTCGAGCATTTGAAAAGACAAAAAAAAACTTGTTTTCTTTCATTTGAGGCTTGCAAGTTGCAAAACAAAACAAAACTTATAGGCAAATACTTGAAGGTTCGGCACACTGTTACACTCTTCGCTCGGATGCCATGAACCCTTTCGTAATTTGGTAAATGAAATGAAAGTAATTTAGTATTTATATTTGTCTTTTAAGATAACATACAAAGGTATTAAACTGAAATTTAGTATCAATTTTATGTTTATATTTTGATCAGGTAAACAAAATAATATATAATACAAAAAATAAATATTTATAATAAATATTAATATTTACAATGAATATATGTATATTTATAATAAATTATATATTTTAAATTTCAATGAACGGCTAACATTTAACACTTTAAACTGTATTAAGCATGTCCAATATATAATAAATATTGATTTTTACTTTTTCCTCTATCCATTTCGTTCCTTAATTCCCTAATTTTAATAGTTGATATTAAATAAATTGAATGTCTAAATAATTTTCAAATAACTAACAAAAAAATTAAGTATAAATAATATATTTTTATTATAAATACTTATATTTTATTTATTTTATATGGGACTGATAAAATAGTGTTAAAAATCGATAACTTGTTTGATATTTTTTACATCCTTAATAAATTTAACTAGGGCTGTAAACGAATCAAACTATTCGGTAAATTCACTCGGTTCGGCTTGTGTTCTCGTCCGGTAAGATTAGCAAAAACGAGTTCGGACACGTTTTCTGTCCGATAAGCTTAACAAACAGAACTTTTAGGGTGTTCGGTTCATTAAGTTCGTTTTCAAATTCGGTTCGGTTCGTTCATTAAGTTCTATAATAAAATAGATTTTTTAAATAATTTTTTCGACGATCCAACCATACCGATGTTAAGATATATTGATTTTAGTCATGTGAAAAAATAATTAAAAATTTTCATATTTATCTTGCATGACTTTATAAAGAAAATCAAATAAAAGTACAACTCCCTAAAACAGATTCATTCCCCATTAACAAAATAAAATTTTTAAGTGATTTTCTCAACAATCCAACTGTACATGTTAAGATATATTGATTTTAGTCATTTGAAAAAATAATTAAAAAGTTTCAATTTTATCTTGCATAACTTTTTAAAGAAAATCCAGTAAAAGTACCATTTCCTAAACGAGATTCGTTCCTAACTAACAAAATAAATTTTTTAAGTGATTTTCTCAACGATCCAATCGTATGAATGTTAAGATAGATTGATTTTAGTCATGTGGAAAAATAATTAAAATTTTTCCAATTTATCTTGCATGACTTTATAAAGAAAATATGATAAAAGTACTATTCTTAAAATGAGATTCGTTCTCGATTAATCAAATAATTTTTTAAAGTGATTTTTTTAAAGATCCAACTGTACAAATGTTAAGATACATTAATTTTAGTCATATAAAAAAATAATTATTTTTTATATTAATTAATTTAAAAATCACCATTTTATTTTTCGAAAATTTGTTATGTTAACAAACTGTTAGTGTTCGGTTCGTATTCGGTTTGCTCGATAAGTTCATTGGATGATTCCCTAATTACTCAAATTCGAGTTTGGATATTAAAATATGTTCGACTGTTTTGTCCAAGTTCGATTAATTCACGGTTATAAATTTAACAATGAGACAGTTATCCATTAATTCCAATACCTCTCAGATTTCTTATGGAAGATACTTACATGTTACATGCATATAAAAAGCCATACAAGTTGTAAAGTGAGAAAACACGAAAATGTAAGTAGAAATATCAAGAAACGTGGGTCATGAGGTGCCGACTAAGCAAGTGCAGTTGGCTGGCTATAACCTCCGAGCAAAGGCCACACAAAATTACAAAACATGAACCGTGTTGTTTCAATTATCTTTATATTTACAGCTGTTGTTTTTTCATTTGGCTGATTGATATCGATTCATCACTGTCCCTTTTAAAATAACCCTACACCCCACCCTTTCACCGTATAGTATATATTATACACACAATTTCCACTAAATTACATCCACCACTCTTCCATGTCTCATCCCTCAAATTTTCAGAATGATTCTCAATGTATTGTAACAAAATTTTACGGTTGATAAAACTAATTTTTTGGTCAGAAAATAGTATTTTAAAAGCTACTATCACTTATAGTTAAAAAAAAAAAAAAAAATTATCCATAAACAACAAACATGAAAAAAAATCTAGTGACTTTTTTTTTAATTAATTACATACATTCGTATACCCGGAGAGATCACTGCACCTTTTAACAATGTCCTAAAATCTTGACTGAACACAACGAATTCAAACTGAAGAGAAAAAAGATTTATTAATGAATAAGGGCTTAAATCTCCCTTATCATTTATTTTAAAATAATCACTTATTTATACTATATATTAACTTGATTATTCAAAAAATATCTCTGAATTCAAAATTAAGGAAATAATATATGAAATCTATGTTTTACCTATACATTTCTAAATTTTTGTTAATGTCAATCATGGTTCTAAAAATCTCCGATTTTATCAAATTCGATTAATCGATATAAATTATTATTGATCAGTATATTATAAATAAATTCTTAGACATAAAATAAAATAAAATAAAATTCTAATTAATATTAAATAATTATAAAATATATTAAATATATAGTAATCTATAAATAATTAATAAAATAAAAATATTACATTAAATTTAATTAAGATACTAAAACATAATCAGCACTTTATCCGATTAATTCTCAATTTACTAATTTAGGAACTTTGCCAATTAATTCCGATTATTGAATTTTACATTGACATATTGGTGTCAATTTGAAAAGTTAAAATAAATAAATATATATATATATATATCTCGAAAATACCAACGAGACAGTGGCATGTAATAACACCAACCTAAAAAAAAGACACAAAGAAAGAGTTATCTACTAGGCCCCCAAAACAAAACCCTAATTCATCGTCTCTATTCTTACTTACAAATTAAAACAACAAACAAACACACCTACAGCTACAAAACATGGTACAAAGATAAAAAGAAACCCTGCTCAAAAATATTTCAAAATATTAAACAAGACCCACCCATTTCAGAATTACCATTTCTTTTTTTTTTTTTTTACCCTGAGCTGCAGTATTTCAGCCAATGTTGGTGGACAATTCCGGTGGCGCCGCCGCCGTAAATCTTGAAAATGAGGGTGGTGCTGCCTCAGATTCAGCTGGAGGTGATGAAGGTGACCGGAACTCAGCCGGTAACCGGTGGCCTCGTGAGGAGACTCTTGTTTTGTTGCAAGTTAGACAGAGTATGGATGAAGCTTTTAGAGACTCTAATCTTAAAGCTCCTCTTTGGGATGAAGTTTCTAGGTATACTTACTTACAAGTTCTGTATCTGTTTATATGTGTAATTGTGTATGTTAGTTTTTTTTTTTTTTTTTTATGAAGTTGAGCTTGTGTTTAGTTTGGTTTCTATAAGTTATGTAGTGTTTATATCTTGCCAGAATTGCTCGAAAACAATAAATTATGTCTTAAGAAGAAATTGTAAGAAGTTGTTTATGTGTTTACAGTCAATTCATGATTATCGTCTGTTTAATTTGGTTTATCAAGTCATACAGTTTATGCTTGTTGATAGGGTTGCTCAAGTGAAAAACAAGTCTTCATTTTTTTGTTTTTAAGTTAGTTTTTTGATTTCGGAATTTATTAAAACCAAATACACGCGCAGGCACACAGACACACACATTTTTATATATTCTCATTTTCAAAATTCAAATTCAAACCTGTTTTTGAATATTTGGTGATTCTTGTATACTTTCTTGGGGATTTCTGGATATATTTTGAGTCTGTAGTTTAAAATGATTAGCGACAACTTCGCCAGAAGGGTAATTCTGGAACATGACTATGTATATGTGTGCACAGTAGATTGCTTAGAATTATGGAACTTTATTATGCAGGAGTAAATTAGAATGTCACGAACTTTTTATAGTGATGTAACTGAATGTTTGAGGTTGTGACCTGTGTAGTAGCTGCACGATGCTTTAGAGGTTTTGTGTTTGATTTAGTTTTGTTGTTTGAATTTGAAGTTGCAAGAGCATAGTAGATTGCTTAGAATTATGGAACTTTATTATGCAGGAAACTAGCCGAGTATGGGTACACTAGGAGCGCAAAGAAGTGTAAAGAGAAGTTTGAGAACATTTATAAATATCACAGGAGAACGAAAGAGGGTAAATCTGGTAGACAGGATGGTAAGAATTACCGATTTTGTGAGCAGCTTGAGATTTTTGACAATCAATCCTCGTATCCAGTAAACCAAGAACAAACATATTCGATGGAACGAACAATGTCTATGCCTAAACCCACAAGTGGTTCCGTAATGTTGGCAAAACCTTTAAGTCAGGTACCTCACGGTGATACCCCAAACCCAAGTTTTGAGCTCATGGACACATCCACGTCTACCAGTTCCTCTTCCGGGAGAGGACATGTCAAGAAAAAGAGGAAGTTGATGGAATATTTTAATGGATTGATGAAGCAAGTTTTGGAGAGGCAAGAGAATTTACAGAAGAAGTTCATAGAAGCAATTGAAAAGCTTGAGAAAGATCGTATGAATAGAGAAGAAGAGTGGAGGGCACAACAATTGGCTACAAAGAAAAGAGAACAAGGGATTCTTGCCCATGAACGCTCTGCTTCTGCAGCAAAAGATACTGCTATCCTTTCTTTCTTGCAAAAGATTTCAGAGCAATCACCTTCTCTGCAGTTACCCGAAATCTCAACTCCATTGGAAAAAATTCTAAGTATGCCACAACCGCAATACAATATTCGCGAGAGTTCACCAGTCACAAAGAGTATCGTCCACTATTCTACTGGTTTTCCTTCTTCTCGGTGGCCAAAAGCCGAAGTGGAAGCTTTAATCACAGTAAGAGAAAATTTGGACATGCAATACAGTGATAGTGGATCAAAGGGATCAGTATGGGAGGAGGTTTCATCTGCCATGACGAGGCTTGGTTATGATAGAAGTTCCAAGAGGTGCAAGGAGAAATGGGAGAACATTAATAAGTATTACAGAAGAGTAAAAGAAAGCAATAAGAAACGTCGTCAAGATTCAAAAACATGTCCATATTTTGACAGGCTGGATTCTCTATACGAAAAGAGGTCAAAAAAGTTTGACCATAGTACTTCGGATAGCTCTGGTTGTAACTTGAAGCCTGAAGACATTTTGATGCAAATGATAGGCCATCAACGTGAACAAGTGATACTAGAGTCGGCACGAAAAGATATTAAAGAAAGCGAAAATGTTGATCGAACTCCAGAAGATGATAATGATGATGTTCGTGATGATGAAATGGATGTCGAATATCATGTTGTTGCTAACAAGAATCCTTCAGAGGCAATCGCTGAGCAATGAGGCTAAATTTGTTTCGTTTTTAATTGTCATAAAGTTGTAGGGGCTGATGACAATGGGTTTTGTTTTAGTGTATGTGTACCGAGTCAGGAACGCTCTAATGGAAGCCAAGACCGTGAAGTAATATCATGTAGTTTTTTGTTCTGTATTCATCAATTTTTGGTTTGATATATATATGTGTATGTGAGAGACCATTATGGCGTTGTAATGTATTGTAATGGGATAATTTTGGAAGTCCTTCCCTTATATTGTGTCTCTAGGTGTTTTCGTAATGCTTTACTTGCTAGTAGTATGATGTTTTAAGATTTTAAGATTCCAAATGTGCTGTATCTAGCTGATGTTTGTTTGATGGTCAAGTGGCTAGTTCAGAGATTTGGATGGGATGATGATTTTTCTTGGATTGCGCTTCTCTGGTTAATAAGTTAGGCATCAGAACTTGGAGTCGGGTGTCTAAATACTTGTCCTTCTCATGCCTTTTGCACTTGATCAAATTTGATACCAGGATACTGGTTATCCTATATATTACCACAACTCTAGGGGCTGGAAATCCTCATCGTTTCTACAAAGAGGGTGTGTAGATTGGGGTTACGAGACCTGGTTCAATGGAATACATCGAGTATCTGTTTTCAGCCTTTGCGCGTTCTTCAGCCCTCATCGATTTTGATTTGAGTTCCTTTTATTCAGCCCTCATCAATTTTGATTCGAGTTCATTGTATTACGAGCATTCATACATTAAATCAGTTTCAAGAAATCACAAGAAAAGTAAAAAAAATTGTCAAATATCCATTTAGCTCTCTTTGTATCTGAGAACCATTCCTGACAGGCTAACACAACCCAAGAAGCTATTGCACATGAAAAATATGATGAGGTGTGGTTGTAGATTTTTCCTTAAAACATAAAACAAAACAATATTGAGTTACCTCAGATTGAACCATGTTGGAGCGCCTTCAAGAACTTCAAAATATGTGATTACTCTACTTTCTATCATATCAAAGGTTGGAGATATTATAAATTACAACTGATTGTCACTGATAACAGAAGAGGGCACGTTTTGTTTAGCCTCACTTTGAGTCACTCGTGTACTTCACTTCTCGTACAAAATTTAAGTCAACCGATGATTACCTGAAGCCCCCAACTGATAATCTTTATGCAGGTAAGCATTTTTATAGTGAGATTCTGACACTACAGAAGTTGTCAAACAAAATCAAACGAGCACAGTGAAACTTACTTCTTCTAATAACAGTTTTTCGGCCAAACGTTTTTCAAAAAGTTGCTTTTGAACAGTTTGTTTATTTTCTTTTGAGCAAAAAGCTGTGTTGCGGACTGTAACAGTAATACCAAACGGGACCTTAAATAGCCGATTTTTGAACTGCACTCTTTATTATACCTGTTATACATGCGTTACGAACAAGTTCACAATTACCGCATGTCTATTTAAACCAGTTCTCAGCTGTGTCATAATAGCAGCAAGAAACCTTAAACTATAAGTCCAAAAAGTAAATAAAAGGCAAGTGTAGCCTTAAACGTAAAACTCATACGGGTGACAAAAAGAAGCCATGAAAAAAAGACAACTTAAAACAACTAACAATACTCCGTAAAATTTCAGAAACCGATGCATGCATATATTTAAGTGTTATTATGTGCAAAATTTCATATTAGCATTTTATCATTACCCAAGTCCAAGATATCTTCTTTGCTAAGCATCTCCAATTCACCTGACTCATTGAACAACTCTGCTAGAGATTACCATTTTTTAATTCAATATCAACCTTGCAGCTTGGTAACCCACAAAACGAACAAGTTTTATGCTTATCACTGAAATTTAACTGCATTCTGTTCTGAACAAATTGGTTTATTCATTCAGTAACACATAACTGAAAGAAAAAACATATAAATTTCCTTCATTTTTAGTAGAAGTCAGTAGAAGTCACTGCAGATACTACTTACTAGGATCCCCAACCACAAGAAGATACAATTTAGAGTATAATTCTTCTAGAAACTAATACGAAGCTTTGCATAATTATGCTTTGTGCCTTCAAAATGACATTATACATGCAACTTTTTTTTATTATATTAGTATAACTGAGAAACAAAAAGGTCGATTAAAGAATACAGAAACTACTTAGTAAGCTTAAAAAGAACTGTAAACAAAGCCTCAATGCTTAACCTTAGGCCAGGGCGTCGCACAGTGATTTATATGCATCCGCACAATTTTTGAATTTCTCTTCTGCTATTGCCTGAAAAATAGCACTCTTCTTGTAAGCACTCTAACAAAGAAAAGGGAGAAGATAAATTAAGTTTGAAAATAGAACAAAAAGTTAAAAATGTGATCATCAATTGAAAAAGTGGCAACTTGTCCCAAACACTAGAAAAGCTCTAGTATAAGGTATAGCTGTATAGATATTCCTACTGCACAACCTTGAGTTCGCTATCATATAGAACACAGGTATATTTACACTTATGTATAATATTTAAATAAAATAAAGAGAGTACACCAAATTTGTTCAGATTACGTTCATCAATTTGGTAATATCTACATATAATATACTTACTGTGACTTTGCAAGCCATTACTTCTCAGAGACACCAACTTTCAGAAGAATGAATGAACATGACAACTTAAAAAAATTCATTGGTTATTTGTTTATTGTTAGTTACCACATCTACATTAAGTTAAAATTCACTGAAATGGCAAGAATATGCAGAGCTGAGCACCTAAACTACAAATCCTCGAATTACACCAATCGAACCAAATCCATATCCTAACAATAAAGTTTGAAAAGGTAATAAAATTTGAAATCACCATAAAAGAATCATAAGACCAAATAATTGACAAAGCCCGCCAATTGTACTAAGGTTAATAGGTACAAAAACTGAAAAATGTCAAAAACTATGGAATTTTTACAAACAAAAGGTACTGTTAGCAACTAGTTTTATTTTCGGTATATATAACTTACATATCCATGACATTTCTAAATTGCATATATTGTACGTTGATACAACAATCTATGTTTCTTTGTGAAGAACTTAATTCGATTAAGGCATACGAAACTACCAGGCAATCCAAATTCTAAATTGGCTTTATGCAACCTATCTGTAAATTAATAACTTTTCCATTTTCTTTTGGACTAAAAAACAATCATATCACGAGTCAGTTTGACCATTGTTACTTACAATTACCGTCGCCGTCATAGCTCACCAGATTCATACAGTTGGAATTGGACTAACAAATCCCAATGCTTCATGCTCATGCTTAAATTTCATTCTATCTAGTCATTCTTCACCAACCAAATAAAACTATTCATTTGTCGCCTTGAATTTGGTTCTACATAGCTTTTATTTGGTTTTGATAAAAACTATACATGCAGTAAAAACAATCAGGTGGGGGCAGAACAAATTCTGAAAAACCACCAGTGAGTTGACTACTATTGATCCCTACATACTACATGAACACTACGAAACAAACTGGATCATTTAAGAGATTATACGTGGGGGTCTACATCTAGGGTTGTTGCAAGTGTTTGTGGTGGATAAACTCGATTGTTTTTAGGGGCAGGGCTTATTTTGTGCATGACATAGAATTTATCGCAGGTACACACCTCCAAGAAAAAAATCGTAATAAAAAATAAGCATGCAATCAGGCTGCTTCATCAAATTGAACACCTCAATAGAGCATACTATACTATTTAGAAGAAAAGGCTTCTGGGAGAACCTGTGTTGGACCTTGATGCTTATCAGGATGCCATTTCAATGCGGACAAGCGGAAACTGCAAATAAAATTGTAATCAAATATCTCAATCAAGTGTTATGTGATTTAACACGCCAATCGGTATTCATTTCCATTTTTAAAATATTAAGAAATATATCAAAAAAACCTTCTTGGATAACAATATCATTGTAGATGTTGAAACACAATAACAAAGAAAAAAAATACTTACGCAGTTTTGACATCTTCAATTTTCAAAGGACCGGTTATAGGCAGACCAAGTATTGTTCTATCAGAAGATGAACCTGGAAAACATGATTCTCTATCAGAATAGGTTTCATGTGCAGCATCCCATTCTCTATTGCTGTTGGTCCATTGTGAATGTTCTCTCCACTCAAATCCAGATGATGAACTATGGAAAGAAGGTTCTTCTGCCGACCTGTATGACCAAGTATAGCATTTACCCCTAAAATTTGCTTGAAAGAATGTCTCAGAATATCCATCAAAATCTTCAAATGGCCCATTTCTACTAGATTGATCTGGCACAACATGTATAAAGGAAAAATAAAATTAGATTGTTATCATAAAACTAGCCAATACTATGACCCTATGACATCTTAATTTATCACTAGTCTTGTACTTTAAGCTGCTTTAAGAGGTAGGAAGAAGAGAGACGTGCGATCTACATGGTAATTATGACACTAAATACAAAAAGGACTTTATGTAGCATAAAACCATCCAATCATAACAATGCAAAACTATATCAAACAAATATATTTTTTAACAGCAGATTAACTGATATTCTTTGAGAGTTGTTGAAACTTTAGGAAATCTTTTCAGTCCTTTTAGCCCCTATCCTATTTTCTTCTGGCAGAGTAGGATGGGCCTACCAGAAATAGTAGAGAGTAGAGACAATTTTATCACGTTCGTCTTATGCCCTATCATAAAAGGCTCCTGGCGCCTTTTCCTTATTCAACAAAATTGAATAAAAATGCAACACATCAACTTTTCATTCTAGTTACATAATTGATCATTTCGTTTCCATTCTACTTTCTTGCATATGTGCCCTTCTGTCTGGTCCAACTTTGAGTGAATCCAGATAATGAATTTGTTTGCACATGTTATAACAGTGTAATGTCTGTCGGTATTAGAGGTACAGGACTGTACATATTCTTAAGTAATAGATCTATCTATCAAGAATCAGGGCAACTTTCCACATTTATTCTACTGTAGATAAAATATAGACATCGAATCCCAATTCCATTTTCTATAGCATATTATTAATATGGCACCTGCACTTTTATCTAGTTAAAACACTGTGCAGATTGAAGTCTATCCCACTTTGCGCTTTAGAATGATGACCTAAAGGTGAGAATTTATTAAAGGTATTTATCAAATTTAGATTATATCTGGTCATTAAATACTAAAGTTGTGCTCATAATACTATTAAAGGTATTTATCAAATTAAGATTATATCTGGTCATTAAATACTAAAGTTATGCTCATAATACAAGTGCACAGGAGTTTTCCAGATGCAAAAACAACGTACTATTACGCACAAACAAAGGTACTCAAATCGAACTTTAAAGCTGATGGCTACAGTAAACATTCTTAAAGAAACTATTAACAGTCCTTAATATTACTTTTAAAAATACTTACAAGATTAAAGAAACTCGACCGAAGTCTTAATTGATATTTTACAAGTACTCGTAATATGTTAGGCCTGATATTTTACAAGTAATCATGATATATTAGGCCTAACATTAGGTTGTGATGCAGTCCACATTTTATAAAAATATTTGATCCGCTTGGCACAACTATCCTCTTTCACTAAGACATTGCAACAGCCTTTTTGATGCATTTAATAATATCCAATCTGCAGGTAATCTAAAGTTTAATCAAGTTACACGTATTTGAGTTAAATAATCACCATTGTCAGCATCAACTTCACAGGTAACAAACTGTAAGCAAAACTATATAGCATGTGAACAAAGTTAAGAGACCCCAACATATATAAAAGAAAGTCATGAATAATTAAACAGATACTAAGCTAAATTATAAAAGACAAGTGTCTGATATAAAGTAGTTTGCACAGATTAATACAAGACGTAAGACAAGCAATCATATATAGACAAAAAACTAACTCTTCTTCTTGTGGTTATGAGCTTTAGATGCACGAGCAGATGACTTTGATTTTCCTTTCTTGTTTGAATTGTTAGACTGATTTCTTTTCTCTTGACCCCAAATGCTTGTAGTTTCCATTTTGCTATGGACATCCTGAACAAAAGTTAAATACAGTGTTTTATAAAATAAAAAAGGATTACCAAAAAGGAACCATTACTGAAAAGGAGATACCAAATGAAATATTTGCTTAGTAAGACAATAGATCGACCATAGTGCTTTTTGCTTAATTGATCATTACTAGAAGATATATAAGAAAGAACATATATATACAGCTTAAACCTGAACTTTATTAAAACCAAGATGAAGCAAAAAGATTACCTATAAAGAAAATAACAAGATCTGAATCCAAAATACAGATGAAGCTTAAGTATAAACAATGGGGTGCACTAATATTCAATAAGTATCTGCAGTTTAGGTTTCTGCAGTACATAAAATTACCTAGAGTTTGTTTATAATAAAAGCACTTGCAGAAAATTATGTAAGAAAAGAGCTCAAGTTTCACTATAGTTACGACAAACAGAAAAAATAGTAAACATTTTGTAGCAAAAGTTCCCATGTCAAGCAGTGGTTGAATAATGGGAATTTACGCAACCAGTTACATAACTAGAATTTACGTAAACTATGGGTGTCGGGTGTCCAGTACTTAAATGGGCTACCACTACGATACGAGAAGGATTTTGATACTTTTTCAACTTAAAAAATGTTAGAATGTGTCTCTTTATAAAGCAGAGTAGGTCAAAAAGATTTATCAAGCCAACCCTGATTAGTATAATGCCTAAAATCACATAAACAAAAGTAGTACAACTGCTTAATATTGGTATCATCGTCACAAGAGTCGAAGAGGGGCATGACTTAAAGTACTTCAAGATAGAGACGTAGCAATCATCATAAATCTGCAAGCAAAATTTATGGGGTTTTTATTTTTTTGCATAACTATGGCCTCAAATCATTTGAGCAAAAAGTAGTGTCTATATAACACCAATGTATCTGCAATTCCAGGCTCAGTGTGTAGGTGAGTATGTCACCCTGAGTATGAATTGAAAGAATTTAGTATGATCTTCAAAAGTGGCGTATAATCCCCCCCCCCCCCACCCTCCTCTCTTAAACCTTCTCTCTTTTCTTTTCAGATGCTAATACTCCGCATTCCCAAGACAACAAAAAAAATGAACCACATGGCAATTCATTTGCCGTGTGAATGCATGCCACAAAATACTCAAAGTATTTTTAAGATGAACTAATGTTAGTAAAGAGATTTACATGAATATGACAACTATGAGAATTCAAGTACAACATATAGAATCATTTTAGACAAAAAAAATAACTTGTAACATGGGTTCATAATAAGACATCACATAGGATTCTCATCAGTTTAATTACAGAATTGTATACCTCAAATGTTGTTTTGCAGGAACCAGTATGAAAGAGGAGATTCTTCAGGGCTCTCTTTGCATCAGCACGCTTTTGACGTGTTTCATATCTAATGTACGTCTGATGTATTGTTTTCAAAGCCATAGAAAACTTATCAGAAAGTCTTATAAATGAAACACTTAAAATAAAAAAGGAAGGAAACAGTACATCAAGCAACTTAAGACATATGATTCACTGATTCAATGACTCACAAGCATAAAATGAAACTTGACTGTGACTTAAAAATTCACAAGAACAAGAAATTAACTAGTCACACAACAGTTGAACAGGAACAAAAAATCCAAGGAAAGTGTAAACGACTAAACGTCATATCAAACTACTATCAGAATGTTTAGTTAATATGTTATCCACTTATCCTTAATTAAAATGACGTTATTAGAAAGAAAATTATCATATCGTGTATTCTCTGAGACGAACCACTAGTGAAACAACAAGGTGCAATGTAGTACCGACTCTAGCTTCTTACTGGTGTTCTCAACACACTCTTACTAGAATGTGTTCTTTTGAAAAATTCAAATAAATTATATTGTAAAGGAATGGAGCATCGACAGAAGCCAGGATAGAAAGTAAAAAGAAGCTTTTTAAGAGTTTTGAAAAGAATGGAGGGAAAGAGAGCTTTCAGATGTGGAAAATAGGTTACAAAATATTAGCTTACGGAATCCACAACGAAAAATATTTAATTCATTGATGATGTTGGCTAATGGAGAAAAAGAGGAGGGGCAGAAACAATAAAATGGAGGAAGGAGGTAAGGAGTAAAATTCACCAATTTGTTTGGGGTGAAGTGGGAGCTGCTCCTCGAAGTAAACAATTTAGTGTTCCAAAATTTTATGAGATGGTCAGTGTAATTAGAAACGGGTAATAACTGATATCTTATATATCTATTCTCAGTGGCATTACCACATTTTAGAAGACAGACCAATATACAGGTGATATAAAGGAGAAAGAAAAGAAACAGCTAAAGCGAATGGCACTTAAAAGTCCAATTGTTTTAAGGATATGTAATTAGAACACGAAAATTGCAAAAAATTCTACTTAAGTTCTATCAATTGTTTAATAGGTTCTCAATGGTGGCCAAAGTTATTGCAAATAATTTTAATGAGTACTTGCTAATCTTTTCTTACTCAAATTCACACCAATAAAATTTTACAAATTCATATATAAAGCAACAAATAGAACATCTTTTTAATCAAATATACAGGAAAAGAAAAACTTAAATTTTGTTGGTGACACAATAATACTAACATATATAAGTAAAAATATGCTCTAGATGTACCTTTGAAGGTTGTTGACCATTTGAATCCTGCAAACACATTCAATTCAGTTCAGTTCAAAAAGCTACCGATATAATTTGATTATATCTAACATAAACAGCATTTTAATTATACTCAAGCATGTATTAGGAAAATTGAAACCACATTGATCTCGTTGCTTACAATCTGGAGAATGGTTCTATAACCTTCCAAAAAGTCGTGTATTTCACATAATTTAAGACATTGGAGCCATTATAAGTGAGAAATATTCTAAATTCTCTTGCTGGATGGAACTAGCGAATCTTGCTCCAAGCCTCCAAGATGCATCTCAATTAAATGACAGTTAAAAGGTCCATACTTGAGATATATAATTACAAGAATCTAAATATCGCTTGAACTTTATATAATCCTTTCGTACTTTGAAAACAGAAATACAACTGGTTATTTGATTTCTCAGTTGCCATATTATCAAATTATCAGCAGCTAGCAATATATAGCACTAGACTATAAATAGTTCTCTGTGTATAAATTAGCTAAATACAAGAAATTGCATTATCAAACTGATTCTAATTTCAAGAAAAAATTTACAAAATGGGGATTGCAACAAAGCCCAGAAACCAGTGAAGCAAAAGCATAAAAAATGTAAACTTTTAATCATCTAGCATTGATAATACCCTATAAATTGAAGATAAAATGAATCATACAAATAAAAAAGCCTCCTTTTTTATTAAAGATTACTTATAAGATAATAATAATAATAATAATAAAAAAGAATCTTACAGGGTCCCATTTTTTCTTCCATTTCTCACAAGAAAAGGGTGTTGAATGAATAGAAGAAGCAAAGTAGAGAGATGGTGATGGTATGATTGTTGATTCCATGAAAGAATTCTTCAAAAGCAACATGTTTCTCCATCCGGGCATCACTTGATCACACCCCAAAACCCAGCACGCACACCAGTTTAGTGAGAATATGTCTGGATTGCTATATTTCGATATATGCAAGATGTATGTACAGTGTGTATCTATATATGTTTAATATTTGTTACTTTTTTCTAGTATTTATTTTAAAAGTAAATTTAACATCGTTAAAGTGGCCTATTATTGTAACTAGCATAATAACCCGTGCGATCATTAGTTGATTAACTATATATATGGATTAATATATATCTAATAATTTATTTTATTGTATGTGACATGTAGTTGAACGAGTGCAACTAGTATTTGTAAGTTTTTATGTACAAAAGACTAATAGTTAATACATATAATTAATTTGCAAGTCTGTTTACGTGAAACAAATTAAAAACTTAATATATAAAATGAATTGACTTGCACGCCTACATGAAATAATTTTAAGTGAAATTTTATATATTTAAATATCTGTCATAATTTATAGGTTGTATGTATATGCATAATATCAAAAGGTGACTACGAGAACTTCTAGTAAGTTTGGCTTTCAAAATCTTTCATTTTCTACATAATATAAGACTTCTCAATATAAATTATTTAATTGACTTCTTACTTATTTGTTTTGGAAAGTTATCCTCATTACAAAAATATGTTACTTTATTATTGATATATCGACATTATTTTGTTAGTATACAAATTTATTTAAAGTTATTAGTATCTTGTCTTGTGTACTTCATCAATATAATACTCCCTCCGTCCCATCCAATTCTTTACATTGGGGGACGGGGGCTCGACACGCATTTTAATGTTTCTGTAAAGTATAGTTCTTTAAATTTTTTTTAATTTTTTTTCTTCTAAATAAAAATATAATGTTTGAATTTTTATTCAGAAAAAAAAATATTTTAAAAATAAATTATGGAATTATACTTTATAATAGCCTTAAAATGCGTGCCGAGCATGAGGAAAAAACTGTAAAGAATTGAGTGGGACGGAGGTAATAATATTTAAAGATTTCTGGAAAAGAAGTGGGCAAGTGATTTTGGCAACTTCTCCTGATCAGGAATAAGAGAAGTTTCAATTTTCATGTGCTCTTCACTTAAGTGTTCTCCTTGTATCAACTCCTCAGGAGTGAGTTCTTGAGGTTGTATAGACTCTGTACAAGATGCAGCGGAGAGACTACTCTTTTCAATATTTGTCCCTTGTTGAGAAGACACAGATAGTTACTGGTTTGCCCCTTCTATTAAATCCAAGTCCTGTTGGGAGGACAAGGAAGTTGATTGGTTTCTTGACTTCTTTGGTCTGGTGAGAGGTGACTCAGTTTCCTCACTTTCTAACTCTAAATCAGC
>PHNY01011021.1:2525-15591 GCA_003724115.2 Anethum foeniculum
GTGATTACAGTATATAATCCATGCGGCCGGCCTTCACAAAGATTGACAATCACTGTAATATTTGTAAACGAGCCTCAACTTCTAATCAAACTATCGTATTATAATGATATCGCTACTTGTCGGTCCCAAGGCTACACCTACATAACTTGTAGTATACAAAAAAATAAACCTTGGCCGAAATTATAAAATGATAATTTAATTAAAATATTTAAAAAATTCATGTAAATTACAAAAAATAATATAGTTTATTTATTTATATTATAAATCGGTTCGGTTCAGTTTTTTTGTTCAACTAGACCCTCTAAACGGAAGTGTACACATTAAATGTGTTCGATATTTTATTTTTCGATTAAGGTTTCAGATCGGTTTTAGCCTACTCAATTTTTCCCGGTTTTTGTCGGTTTCGATTTCAACTCGATTGTTTACTCAACCCTACTTTTTGATATCCAACTTTTGATTAGTCGACATGTAGACTTCACGATACAGCATTCTGGAGTATGCTACATGATGATCACTTCACAACGGCCTCATCAATATCTAAGACTTTTCGATGTGACCATCAGAGTTTAGACTATTCGACATGGCCATCAGGATTTAGATTTCAAGACATAGCTATATTAGAGTTTACTATATTAGACTTCACTATGTAACTTTATGACTTTATTACATGGTGACTTCTCAATATAGATTAGAGACTTAACGATATGACTTTTTTTACTTCTTGATATAGCTTATTCTGAACATCTCGGTATGGCTCTGTGGACTTTTCCTTATAACGGATTTTTAAAACTTCTCGATATTATGCCTTAGTAGATTTTTCATAACATTAAAACTCCATTATTAGACTACCTTTTTCAATTGCTTAGGCATGATCATAGTGATCTTCTTTCAAACATTATTACATTAACATAATTATAATAAAAAATTACAATACGTCATAAACAACCTACGACAACTAAAAAAGTTACAATATGGGGTCTGAATGTTACAAAGAGTCAATATTTTGCTAAGGTAACATAAATTTTATGTTAGGTATTTCGATGATATCTTAGGATAACTAATAAGCTAACTTATTTTTCCCTTAGGGTAACATGCACTTAATTTGATGTTACCATAGAGTTCTATAGTAACATAACATAAGACTACTGCAATATGTTGAGTCCATAATGCTGACGTGGCATGCATGGCCCACATGTGTTGTATCATATTTAGACCTTGGATAACACTTTGACAAGCTACTGTAACATTTATACCTAGGCTAGTGGAACATTTTAAGAAGCTATTGTAACAGTTTAACGGACTATTGTAACATTATAATAGAAAAAAAATGAAAAGCTAATATTGAATAGTGGACAATCACAAAATACTATGTTCATTCCACAAATTATTCCAAAATTATTACACAACCACACCCAACTGTATTACCAACTGATAAATAACATTGTTCAACTACTTAAATACATAAGCTTATAAACATAAAAGGTAGTTATAATAGAAGCTACAGCCTCCGTTTATAAGTGTACTTATAATTGTCACTTGCAACAGTTCGCACGCAATAGTTTCTTAATAGTTGAGGATGATAAATTATGTGCCAATTTCCCTTTCTTTGGTTGATGAGGCGATTATTAATTTGTGTTAGCTGCAAGCCTCTTTCTTTTAACTGTTCAAGCTATTTTCTGATTTACTCGACAGCGTATATCAGCTCTTTCCTTATTGCTTGATACAATTGACCGTGTACAATTTTGGAAACGGGGTGCTCTGCCTGAGGTGTAATTTCATACTATAAAGAGAACATAATAAAAAGTAAACATCTAGAAGACTCGATAAAAAGAAACATATCTGCCTTGACAGTAAAATTGTTGCAGGGCTGTCAACAAAATTAAAAAATAAACAGACTAGAAAATGAAATTTATTCATAAGAAACATTTTATTACAATATAGAATGAAGTACAATTTTGCACTGGCGTACCTCAGAAAGTCGTCCACTTTGAAACACACAAATTAAAGAGTCATTAAATTGGCAAGAGTTAGGAGTTACATATCATAAACTCAGCGATAACATCATATACAATTAGTAGAGAGAATTACTGAAAAATGATAATAAACCCATAGATCTATAAGCTAACAGCTGAACTAGATACGGAACTTGACAATCAAGGGAAACAACTATTGCTGAAAAGTAGCTACTTCAAAAATTACTCGACCTTAAAAGCATAAAACAATGTAAGAAATTATACTTCCTCTTTTTGGTTGGAAATTTAGCATAATTCATCAATCATCTTACAAAATTAAATAAAAGTAGTATTGCATAAATTCCTTACTAGTACTTGATATCATCCATAACTGTTAAACGAAGCCATCAATACCTTATTTTCTCATGAAAGACGATCAAGTTATCTTCTTTCAACACCAATGACCTGTGACAGCAAAAACATTTGCAACATAAAAAACAATACATTTAAATATTTAAATATATTTTAAAATGCTTTTTTATTAGAAGCTAATACTGTGACCATATACCCTAAGTTACTGTAGGGTAGGCTTAAGTAGGATAGTTACTATATGTATTTGTATTTGATATTATTGTCTTTAGTTAGAAGTTGATGACATTATTAACCAATTTGACCATATTTTAGTTCTAAAGACATATGACAAGGTATAATAATCTATCACTCAGTAAACATATATACAATTAAATTTAATTATTGTAAAAATTAAATCCATAACCACCTGTACAATTTAAGAATATAGTTTTTAATACACTCGACTAGATTATGCGTAAAAGTTGTTAACATTTAAAGTGTGTTAGTTTCTGGAAATGCTGCAGCATTTCTACTTGATAGGACTAAAATGCTTGGAGATAGTAAAAACTATAACTATGAAAAAAAAGTAAATGGACTAATGTATTACAGATTCAATTGGTGGCGTAAACTACACTACAGTGTCTGGTAAGATCTAAAAAACACAGGCTAAGTTTCTATACAATACCTGAAATGCTCAAGTGTAGTAGCTAAGTTTCCTAGCGTAAGTTGACGGATAATTTTAGGTTTACCAACCCATTAAACTCGTAGACGATCTCTATAAGATGAGTGTTGTCTCTTAAAGGTTTACAGAAAATATACCCATAAAATCTGTGAAATACTCTAGCAAGTGTCCAAACTCTATTAACAAAAACATTCATCGGTATCAACACAAGAATTTTTAGGAAAAATACATGCCTTTATGACTTTTCTAATAATAGGCAAGATGTAGGTATCAACAATCCACTTATATCGACTCTAAACGTTCACAGAAAATCCCAAGGTGTGTTGTGAAAGTAGGTCTCTGAAGAATCAATTGAGAAGTACATTTCCTCTTTTTCAACCAATATTGAACTGACCCATTCTCTATCAAAACAAGTATCTAGACAAAATTCACAGAGAGATTTCTTTTTTCTTTTTTAATTGACTGTGCAATGTCCGTTTTCTTAGGCTTTCTATGTTACCCATGTAGCGAGTTTTGGACCAATGACTCCCAAACCAGTTGGTCATAGGGCAGTAGGTTTTTAAATACCCCTACGGACTTAATTACTCGAATAACAAAGGCCACAAAACAAGATTAGTCAATTATACTTCTTATGCCCATCATCTCAATTCTCTTTTTCTTTTTTTTCTTTTTTTTATTTGTGAGGAATATTGGGTATTGAAGTAGTTTATTCAAGCTATTTTTTTTCGCAAAAATTTGATTCGACATTGTTTCAACATGTGGGCTCTATCTCAAATATCGAAAACTTCCCTAAACAATCTTTCCTACAAAGACCTTGTGCAAAATGTGCCGTCTTGGACTCTTAAGCAAAAATTCTTTCAACACTAGTTTCATGAAGACAACCTTACTCAACTACATTCAAATCATCTCAAGGCATTACATATATATAAGTTTTGGAAAACTGCTGACACCAACTAGGATCAAAGTACAAGAGTGGACTGGACAACTTAGCTAAAATATCTCTACTTTCGTGATTTTTTCTTTTTTCAATTTTTTTGGATTTTTATAATTTTTAAGTAATACTACTAAATCCCTCCCTCATAACTAAATCATGCATTGTCCTTAATGTATGCAAATGAGAGAAAAATGACAAAGTAAAAGGACGAGAATACCTGATAAGGGCATGACGGAGATACAAAATTACCTATAACACAGACACACACAAACTCACACACACATACACAGAATTACTCCCCCATGCCTACACTTGACTATGGGAGACACACACAAAAAATATTTACTAACCAATACCAGATCGAGGGAAAAGTACCTTCGTGACACAATTAACAAACATGTGAAACTCACCCATAAGAACAGTATTATCCACTAAATAGATCAAATCATGCATCAAAACAAAACTCATAGCATTAACATCATCCATAGACCAATTTGTCATTTCTTTATGTTGTTTAAGCAAATTAATGACTTTTAATTCTCGGTCATGAACTATGCTACTAGAAATAACATGATGAGTATCATTATCAACTACCAAAGACTGATCAAGGGTGGAAAATGATAGAATATGATCAAGTGTGGTGGCTCACCAACAGACTTCTTAACAATGGATTTAAGATCAAAAGAAATATCCTCAAAATGGGTTTCATGTTTAGAACAAATAACATTCAATTCATCTAACATTTCATCACAGGTGAAATTCATATACAACTCATGAAATTCTTTATTACTCTCATAATCACGCAAAACATCTTTCTTAAGAAGAGACTCAATGGAACTATCCTCAAGATTTGACCAAAACACAAGCATAGGAGTTTCGGGAAGAGTTTTGAGTTCTAATTTTGGTGGACTTGCCTCAACAGACTCACTAGCTTCAAAAAGTGACAAAGGAAAAAGTTCTAACTCTTGGTTGGAACTAGGAATAGTGGACTCTAACATTTCATTAACCTCATTTTTATGACCAGTATCATCCCAATCTTGACCAAAGTAGTCTTGACAAAATCTAAGAACCACATCAACATTCATGATTTCATTATCAACTAACTCATCAATCATATTAACTTCTATGGGTTGGCCAAAAAGCTCATTGGGTTGTTTCGAAAGATTTGGAATAGAAGTAGAAAGAGAATTATTAGGTTTAGAGTTCAAATCTTCTTCTTCATGAGAATCAACACCTACTTGAGTATCAACCTTTTTTCTGACCCAAGAGAAATTATAGCGTTCACGTTATCATGAGGTCTTTGATCGGAAAGGACTTTAGGATTGACCTCGGGTTGACTTGGCAGCTCATTCTCTTCAAGATCATAAATGATGTTGGCTAATTGACTCGCTTGGTCCGTTAACCTAGATATGGCTTGCGCATGGGAATTTAAAAGTTGCCTATCTTGAGTTAGGGTTTACATGAAGTTGCTTTGAGATTCAATCAAAGCCTCGATACTCTTTTCTATGAAATTAAGTCTCTTTTCCGAATCATCAAAACTGGGAGGATTCAAAAGTGCTTGATAAGGAATTTGGTTCAACAGAGTTTGAATCTGGATATGATAAGAATTTTGATTCGGAAATTGGTAAGAGTTTGATGTTTGAAATTGTGGCGCGGAAGTTTGAAAGTTTGGACCTTGATTCCATAAAAAAATTAGGTGATTTTTCCAACCGGGATTATAAAAAGGATCAATATGAGGTTTAGGCTGGGACATCACATTGACTTGGTCAAAGTTGGAATAAGGTTGAAACTCGAAGTTCAGAGGATTGTAATTCAGGTACATGGCCATTGGTGCGGAGTAATAATGGTCTCTAAATGCTACAGACATGCTTATTAAAACACGTAGCAAATAAGTGCGAAAATTAAAACACACAAAAAAGGGAGAAAATCGAAAGAAAAATACTATCCTAGGGTTCCCTAAAAAAAGTAGACCTTGCTCCTAACGATAAGATAATACTGGAAGTCATAAACCAATAAATATTCAAACTAATTTGGCCAGGTAGGTGCAGGCATTACCAAGAGGCTAAACACCCGGCTAGTCACCAAATCTTAATTGGCTAGGTAAGCTTTCGCTAGCCTAGTTACCAAAAGAATGAATAATAAAGAAATAATCGTTCTAGGTTCTCTTCCTAGTTGAGCTCGAAATCCTAGGGGTCAACGTCTATTTGATTTTATTAAGGCAGGGGAATGCAAGATGAAGGAATTAGTGATTTGTGGGCCAAGGAAAGGGTGATGAAATACCTTACTTTATCTTGTGATTGGGTGGTGCCCTTAAGATTGATTAGATGATGCAACACACAAAGAACAAGGAAATAAACACTTATGGATGCACTACACTACGTGTTCTATTCTAAATTGTACGTACCTCTTTCCTTCGGCAATCACCACAGTTGTATAAGATGGAAAACAATAAATACAAAAATAAATCTAGATGATGTGATCCTATGTGAGAGAATGAATGATGCAACACATTGGTTTTTAACAACTAACTAACTATTATTTTTGGAATTTTCAAATATTTAATTTTTTTTCAATAATAAAGGAGAAAGAAAAAAAATAGAGATAGGTGATACGGAATACCGAAAAGCGCTTCCAAAAATTTCAAAAGAGACGGTGAGGCCTTCTAACGATCTTCTTGTTCAATCTTTTCTCCGATTCACTGTTCCCTAAAAAAGACAAAGACAAAACAAAACAAGTAACTGATCCGAAGAATTAAATATCAAGGAGTGAAAATAGTAAGCACACCGTGTTTAGTTGTAGCAATCATAGATCGATCCACAGAGACTATGAATTTTTAAAATCCTACAAATAAATCAGGTGAACTAGACAAATATATTTGAGATGAGATTTGATTAACCTAATAAGCAAATAACAAATAATATGGAAAACGTAGGAATCTGAATCCATTAATCAATCACAATTAATATCAACTCGCCCTAAAATAAATTCTCTTTCCTTCACAAATAACATAAATCAATTAACGAGACAAGCATACACTATGAAACTTCTTATCTAACAATAACCCATTCAAAACTTCATGGAGCCAGCATAGGCTATGAAAAACAAATCAGGTAACAATAATGCATCAAAATCACTTTGTCAATTGAACAATTAAGCACCAAGAAAAATCATGAGAATCAATTAATAGGAATGAGAAGACATCAGGAGTAATCAAATTAACTTCATCTTCATCCTAGGAAAGAATTTAGCTAGACATGATAAAAAGATGAATAAAACAAATAACTAATAAAATTCTAGATCTAGATCTGTATCTAGATCTGGTGTCTAAAGGTGTAACCATGTCTAAATACAAGAGGGGAGACCCATATATATATATATATATATAGGGAAAAATATGATGGGCTTGGGTCTTGGATTACAAATCCTGTTTAGGATATAATTACATCTTTTCCTTTTTCTTCTCCGATAAGTATACGATTTTCATTAAATTGCTTTGACTTCAAGAATGGTCCACCTCCTTCCTTATTTAACCTTTTCCTGCTTAAAATCTGATTTTATTTATTTTCCTACAAAACAGAAGAAAACAATTTATTTAACAATAAAATTATTGAAGCAAACATAAAATTGGAATTAAAAATTATAGTAAATATGGACCTATCATAAGTTTATATGTTCGAATTTGAATTGTACAAATACTGTACGTAAAGTTCAAGTTTTAACCGAGACTTGCAAATCTAATTGTAGTAATCCGAATTTTTAGATATTATTATTATTATTATTTGAATAATTTATATGATTTTCCAAAAAGGGACGGAATAAATTTGGGTAATTTTATTCCTATGTGATGTATCCCATTCTCAAAGTGCTCAATGTGCTAATTGGTAGTTCTATATCATCCCCTATCAGTATCTTGAATGTATTTATTATTTTTATTATTATCAAAATTTTATAAAAAGCCGACAGTTTCATCAATATCGGTAAACTGAGTTTGTTTTAATATTTTAGGGATCGAGTGGATATTTATCCTCATCAAAATTATATTCGGTATTTCCTCCGAGTTCAAACTTTTAATAAATATATTCAAAAATAATATTTTATTAAATTATGAAATGAAATATTATATATTTTATTAAATTATGAAAGGTTTGTGGCCATAAGTGTTACGTGTTATATGTCATTATATGTCATTTACCGGACTGGGATTATAAATACCGCAATAAATGTACTTTCATTTTAGAAAATAAAGGGCCTTTCAAATATTTTATATTTTCATATTTTTGAAAGATTCATAAATTTTGGAAAATTTTGGCATAACTTTTGTATTTACTTAAAAATATTATTTTCAAAAATTATTCCCTATAAATATTTAATTTGAACTTATTAAAGAGTATTAATGCAGTAATTAGGCCCTAAATTTAATTTATAAATTTAAAGTATTTATAAATTTCAAACGTTTTGTTTCCATAAAATTTTACATAATTTGCTAAGATTATTGTTTTAGTTTAAATTCTATTAAGAAAATAAAAACAAAACAAAAGGAAAAAACACAAAAGGAAAAGGAAATAAAAGGATGAGGTTATGATGCGTACAAAACCCCCCTTGATCAGCCTTTCTCGCTTCTCTCACTTCCGGGAATTATGATGACCTTGTGCAATCATATTAATTTGGGAGTCACGAACCAACAGGGAATATAACGCAACCTGGATAATAATAAAATATAAATAACCACGACTCCCTTTAACTTACTAGTGGATCGATCACAGGTTTGAAATGAAACAAGAACTAACAAAATAT
This sequence comes from Anethum foeniculum, assembly GCA_003724115.2. Taxonomy (NCBI): domain Eukaryota; kingdom Viridiplantae; phylum Streptophyta; class Magnoliopsida; order Apiales; family Apiaceae; genus Anethum; species Anethum foeniculum. Next base: position 11,239 of record PHNY01011021.1, read on the forward strand.
AAAATTATTACAAAACACTTAGTGTTGTTAGAATAACTTCAAAAAGAAGTTACGCCAATAACCAAAAGTCTATTTGAGTTTTACAACTTAATTCAGTTTTTACTACAAAACAACTATCTACGCATTCTTCACTCCCCATACGCTGCCTACCTGCTCAAGTAACTGAAATCTAACCCTCCTCACGGGTCCGCGATACACAGCCTTTCTGGCTGTATGACGAATTATGGCCGTGCTCTGGTTTAACTCAAAGATTAACAGGATAAACAAGGGTGTGCCAAAATCGCTCAGCAAGCTATATGAACTGATAAACAAGTGTAACAATCTCAAGATAGCAATATATAAAAAACTGTATAGCATTTAAATCTTTAACCTTTGTTTGCCTTTATTGGCGATTAACAACAATAAACTAGATTGGAAACCAAGTATGATGGTACGTTGCAGTCGATAATCAGTCCCGAAGCAACGCCAGTAGGCTCCGAGTATTTCTACCCATCACCAGTCCATAAATCTTTATGGGTACCCTGTCACACATTGGTCAAAAATAATAATCGCTAGGCCGGCGTCACGGCCACTTACACCTTCCAATCTCAAGAATAGGAGTCGGTTCAATCGATCTCCTTATCAACCACTCGCCCTCTCACAGGGTCCGGAGTGATCTCATTGACGGGTTACGAAGAATACCGAAGGAAAATAAAGAACGTCACCGGATTTTTCTAGAATCCGGAGGAGTCCCAAACCCCCTTCACCTACGTTCCCAGTCCGTTTCTCCTCGCAAAACCAAACAACAACAATCCAACAACTCTTTATTGACTGCAAAGATTACAAATGGATTGCTGAATGATTTGTCCGGCTAAAACAACAGCAGAAACCGGCGAAACGCATCCACATCCGGCCAAAAATCTGATTTTCACCAAATTTTAACCAAATTTATCGTTTTATATGTCAAAACAAAGCTTTCAATCTATACAATCATTTCTACTAATCAAAAACACTGAACGAATAACACGTTTTTCAGGAAATCGATTTGAAAAATCCGAAAAGCTTAACTACTCGACTATAACGATATCAAACTCAAACAAACACATAATTAACAGGAATCGATTGCATATGACTAGAGGAAGCTATTTCTAACATCCAAACACATGAACAATCAGCACAAATCGAAATTTGAATTTTGACGAAGAACACGAAGAATAAAATCATAAAACAGTTACCCCTTGATGAAATTGATGGGTTAAACGGGTAGAGGGGATTATGAGGATAGATTTGATACCAAAAAATTTCAATTTGGTAGCCCAAATCACCTTAACAATCGATCGAATCGCCAGGAACGAACCCTAGCCCCCAATTCGATTTTCCTAGAATTATCTGATATATATTTTTTGTATAAATTTTTAATAAATTAAAATCAATTTATAATTACCAAATTATATCCCTTAATTAGAATTAAGGTCTAATTATGTCTTTAAATGAAAATAATTAGCCCAATAACTATAATTTATGGGGATCAATTTTTAAAATAATATTTTTAAATGAATACAATATATATGTCAAAATTTCCCAAAAATTGTGAATAATTAAAAAATGTGAAAATATAAAATATTTGATAGACTGAAATTTTATAAAAATTTAAATTTGATTTTTGCAGGCCTCGGGACACCCGAAGGGTCCCGATCCGATAATTTTTTAAAAACGAGAACATTCCCTAAATTAGTAGAAAAGCCCGGATTTTAATATAAAAAGCTCTGACTTGAAGAAAAAGGACTCAAAACATAAAACAGTAGAAACGAGCTGCCAAAATGAATTCTAATTAATTTAAAATAAAACCAGACACATTTAACGCGAAATAAAACAACACAAAATATTCACAAAATATCCTGGACCGTACAGGATATTAACAGGCACTTAACACGTAACAGATAAGACCAAAGAGGCGCAATTAAATTTTAAAACACATAATATTTTATTGAATATAACACAAAAATAGTCGCAAAATTCCCGGATATTACACAAATTTCTCCATATATATATAAATGGTCAGCTCTTCGATATCTACACATATAAATATATGTTGCAAATTTTGAGAAGAAAATTTTCTAAGAAGATTTTCCATTTTAATTTATTTTCGGGGTGTCCAAAGGGAGTTTATGTTAAGTATTCCACAAGACATTTTAGCGTGTGTATGTCTATGGGTTTTAGTTTAGGATTTTTCTGGTAATATTTTTCGGAAATCAGAAAACCTCTTGCAGTGACCAGAATTTATTTTGGAGTAAGAATTTTAAGATTTTGCTTTTTGTACTTAGATATATAATAGCATGTTAGTCTATATATATTAATTCCGAAATTTTTAGAAGTTGTTTTCTTTCCCCAGAATATACACAGTTGGTCCGAATTATTAGTTCCGGTGGCCGTGTTCTTCGTTTCTAGCAGTATCAATTTTATTATGTTAAGGTTGAATTTTACTACTTGGAATTGTTTTTAAAGGGCTGTGACCATAGGAAAATTTTGTTTTACAAAACTGTTATTTTGAAAATTATTTATTAATCAAATTATTCTTAATAATTCGATAATAATTAGACTATTTATCTGATTTGAACGAAACAAGTTCCGTTGGAACGAGAAAAATGCCCCGAGTCTTCTTAAAAGAGTTTTAAACTCAAAATTCTTTTAAAAACAAAGGGTAAGTATTTTACGAACCATTCAACGAATCATTTAATACCTAACTTACATGCTATGTGAATTATGTGCCTACAAGGTTCCTAATTTTCATATTTAATTTTTTTTTCTTTGTTTAATGGCTATTGTATGGGTAGACGATAGAATTGAAAGCGAGCAGTTGTAATATAATTATCATTTTGATGATTAAAGTGGAGTCTTTTAATTATAGATGCGGGTCATTCAAGACGATCAAGATTAGATTCATAGCAACCGCAAAAGGTCTAATCAAAGATTAAGAAAAGATGATTGAAATATTGTGAGACAGAAGAAAGAGATAATTGTGTAGTCCGGGTGTCGTAATTGTTAAGGACTAAAGGCAAGTGTTCCTCTTCCATTCTAAATATTTTTAAATTCGTAATGTTTATTTCCGACTGCGCAAGTACACTCTCACTATTTTATGCCCAAAATAGTTAAATATTTTTACATATCCAAATGTTTTTTTTAATTATGCAAGAATTTCTCCCTATTCTAAATTCAAAACAGATAATTTTTTTATGTATTCGAAAGATTGAAGTTGTTTTAAAATATTGTTTAACCATGTGAAATGAGGACAAAAAAGTTAGTTTTTAAGATTGAATGGTTTGCGTAAGAGGACCATGGCGGCGGCCCAGCGTGAGGTATAGATTATATGAAGAATATAATACCTAGCTATTTGTTTTGTTTAAGGCCAAAGTATGCCTGGGGTATCCATAGTTTTCTTGGATATGTTTCGGCATGTTGGTGTTACGGTGGCCTCCGGTAACTCACCGTCGTAGATTCCAATCTAAAAATATTGTTTGGTGTTAAGCCAATAGTGGTCTTTGTTTTGTTCTGTCCCTATTAAAAGATTAATATTGTTCAAATAATGTAGTTTCTTATCATTGTTGTTGTTTTAGGCACAGTTCCAATGATATTTTTGATCCGATTCTTGTTTAGATTTATATTGTTGTTGAAGCCTCCATTGGTTAACTACCAAAGGTTTTGAATGAAAAGGTATTACAAAATATCAAAATTTGTTTTGTAATTGTTGAGGTGGAACAATATTGATTTCCTTACCTCTTTCTTCGGTTCAGAAGTTTATTGTTATAAATGCATCTCATACCATTAAATATCAGTTTTATTTTGAAAAGTCCGTAAATGTTTTAAAATTGTCATGTGATTCTTTTAACAAATTTGTTGATCATTTCTTTCGCTCATACTTGTCTGTTTTAAATGTAACCTTCTAGTGAAAGTTAAGTTGCCAAGGTTTAACCGCTTAGTTCGAAAAGAGAAAAGGAAGATGCTAGTATTGAAGATGATTTGATTTAGAGTATTTGGAACTAGAGTAAGTTTTATTGTATAAAGTTTATTCTTACATATTATAGTTATGTTATTGACTATGTGACGCCCTCTAAATCCGGGGTCTAGATTTGGGAGTCAAGAACCAACATAAAATAAAACACAACCTGAATAACAATAAAATATAAATAGCTACGACCCCCTTACCTTACCACTGCATCGATCACAGGTTTGATATGAAACAAGTTCCAACAAATTATAAAGTTATTACAAACCACTTAGTGTTATTAGAATAACTTCGAAAAGAAGTTACGCCAATAACCAAAAGACTAGTTAAGTTTTACAACTATTTCCAGTTTTATTACAAAACATCTATCT
>PHNY01011023.1:16121-33243 GCA_003724115.2 Anethum foeniculum
ATAACACAGGTACTCAATAGCTTATAGTCTAATGTGTCATCTCATGGAGTCATACTAATTACTAATTAGTCAATACATATACTAACATCAAAATGAAAATTAACAAGCCTCTCCTGCTGCAATTCTCTACTAAATGCAAATTTTATATATTATATTATATATAAAATATATTTTAAATATATATACATACACAATTCGGTTAATTCGGTTAAACCGAATTAATATTTTGAAAAACCGAACCAAACCGATATTATTTCGGTCAAAACCGAAAAACCGAAATAACCGNGAAAACTTAAACCAAACCGAACCGAAATTCACCGGTTCGGTTCGGTTCGGCTTTTCGGTTTCGGTTCGGTTTTGCTCACCCCTACTTCTATGTATATATATGATCGTGAATTATACTATGTCAGAATCATACGGATGGTATCAGGGTACTATACGGAATCTACAAAAATTGATTTATAGTACTGATTTTCTCGTAAATAGGGTTTTCAATTTGATTAAGCTGTGTAAAATGTCACCATAAAATGTATTTTATAAGTTGCTCTTCATATCAAAAGACCACGAAATTTTATTAAATTATGATGATATAAAAATATGAAAAGAATACATTATATAAATGTTTTTTTGTCTACAGTCCTGTGCCTTAATTGTAAGTCATATGATCGGTTCAAAACAGAAACACGAACACATGATAACAAAATTAACAGTACTATTCTGCAGTAAAATGTTATAACATTGAAATCACGAAAATAGTGCAAAATTATTATGATGCAAAAAAGAGTGCCAAATAATTTTTCTCACACTTCTAGCATATAAATTAGTTACTTCCCTACCTGATTATGTATTAAGCTAGATTTCTATGGATTAATAATACTGTGATCTTAGTTTTCAAGCGACATTACTTGATTAATGTGCAAACCAACTTTAAAAAATAAGAAAAAAAAAGATTTAAAAGGACCCACAAAATACTGATTTCCAGACCTTTACCAATATACTCTTTGCAGCCCCCACAATTTAAGCAAAGAAAAGAGTGATTACGCTCCTTAGGTCTAGCTAGAAACCAAAAAAAGTAGATATACCGGATTAACAGCTAGCCAAAGTTGAGTGCCCACCATTTTTATCTCTAGCTTCTTAATTAGCTAGCAAATTGCCACATTATTTTCTCTCATCAATGTTAAACACTTCCCCATAGTATCAAATATTAAGTGATCAGTTCATTCAAGGTTAGCTGTGTTGAATCATTGAAAGTGATCTATGGAGGAAGCTAGATATTGGATGTGGACGAAACAAAGTACTGGCTTGAGTTCCGAAATCTTGGTATCCACGAAATCTTCATCGATTGGAGACTCGTGGGAAGAACAAGCTTTCGCGGAGGATGCAGCTGGTCCTCTTGGAGGATGCATATGGCCTCCGAGATCTTACACTTGTACTTTCTGTAGGAGAGAATTTAGGTCAGCTCAAGCTCTTGGTGGTCACATGAATGTCCACAGAAGAGATAGAGCTAGACTTAAGCAGTCTCCGAATCCAATTAACAATCATCTTTTAAGTCCAAATACATCTTTAGGATTTCAACAACATCCGTCTCAGGTAAGTGCCTTGGTTCGTAACAACGATTCTGAAGATCAAGAAATTCTTATATCACCTTCTATGGTTCCCCCTCCAGTTACGCAAGTCAAGAAATTCGAGGAAAGGGCATTTTTAGCCCCATCTTTTTCTTCGCCTATATTGAAAGAGCAACAGAACAAGACCTCAACGTTGTCGCCTCTATTATGGTCAAGTTTTCTTGCTGATAGATGTTATAATATCGGTGATTTAGATAAACAAGAGAAAAATTATAATTTTCTTGAGTCTAAGATTAGGGCTAAGAGGGATTATGTTGAAGCTGATTTGTCCGCCAGCCTTAAGGTTGTCATATGTGAAAATGATGAGAAGCAAACTTCTGCTAATGGTGAATTGGATGAAAATACGAGCTTCAAGAGACGAAGATTAACTGATGATGCAACTGTTTTGTTTTTTCCGAAGAGAAATTCAGTTGATAGAAATGTTACTGTTTCTGCAGAATCAGAGGTTTTTGAAATTAGTCATGTCTTCAAAGAAGATTTAGATCTTGAGCTGAGGCTGGGAGCTTGATCTTTCCACCAAATTAAGGTGAAGTGAAATCGACTGTTTAAATATGTGCTTATAATATAAGATAGTACTTCTTCAACCGTGCATTTCTAATATGTATTTCTCTTTTTCTGTGAAAATCGTATTTACTATATGATTAAAGACTAAATCATTCCTTTGAGTATTATTAGTTGCTTCTCCATCAATTTCTTGCTAGGTTTAACATAATGAAATAGACAAGAACACGTTTCCATGGAACTGATCAGAGCTATAGGAATGATTTTGAAGTAATTAATCTCTAGTCATTTGTTGCAGGGAAAAATCCTAATTCTTCAGTTATGTTATATTTGGAGTTCTATTTAGGTGTACATAATGAGGCAGCCAATAATTTTTTCATAAATGATAAGATGTAAATTAGACAATGGAGGTGTGCTTTTCTGAGTTTAATTAATGCAGGATCAAGAGCTCATCTTCGTAAAGACTCGAACTCAATAATTAGCTTCTATTATTTAGGGTTTTAAGGAAGATAACACAGACTTTTAGTTTGAACTTTCTAATTAATACCATACGTGGGCACGGATATGGTACTATAGCAGTGAAGACATCCTCAGTAAGCAAAATCATAGTCTTCTTGATATATTCTAAGCCTTTCATTCGTCTGTTTTTCTCGATCTGAAAGGTACTTGACTTTACTAAGATAGACCCATGTATACTCCTTTACTAAGCATCATTTGATTTGAAACTGGCTAAAAAATTGCATGAATGTGGTGGTCTTAGCTAGCCCTACGTCCTGTATACTACCCACTGACATTCTTACAGTTGTATTTTTCAAAAATAAATTATGTCAGATACATCACTACATGGATTCCCTTTGTTCAATTCTTTATTGATCTTGAATTATTCATTCATTATCATAATCATCTGATCTGTATCAGTCAAGAACATCGATCTCCTATAAATGCATATCCATCCACACACTTCTGTTGTTTTTCGACTTTTCCCTGTCTTTTGATAATCCCTCCAAAATTTGCACCAACTCTGAGGAATCATTCCATTATAGTAGTCTTCATAATACTCTTTTCTTAGTATATTATATATTTTTATGAAGATCATAGAGAATATAATCGCATCATCAGTCATAAGGCGGTAATAACGGGGATTTTGTTTCTTCCTTGATATCTTATTTTAATTCTTTATTTCCTTACCACATAATGGTACAGAATGTATTATGAGGAATATAGAATAATGACTAGAGAATAAAGAATAGGACCCTTCAAGACCCTAGGCAGTAGTTATAGTACAGCTCCAGCTACTTCTTTAATTATTCCAAATTATATTCATGTCTTGCTTAACTCTCTTGCTAAGTAATCTTGATGGACACTCCGACACTCAAACATGGATACTTGGACACTTATTTTAGGCTATAAAAATGTACATTTTTCAAATTTTGCTGAGTCCAATTCATAGACAAGTATCCATGTCAGATACTTTCTATAGCCAAGTGTCTGAGTAAACTTCACTCTCTAATAAATCAAAGACGCACTAATAATTTGCCATTATTAATTAATTAATTCATTTTTCTTCATGAAAATTATAAAAAAAACGAGAACATTTCTGTGCTTTGGTTTTTGGAATTAATAATACTAAAATAGTGCAAGGGGGAATTTAAGATGACTGTGTGGGATTTGTCCTGATTAGGGTTGTTGAGTTGTATAGGTATATTGTGTTATGCAGAGATCTGTGATGAGATGGATTAGAATTCAGAGTTGAGACAGAAGAATTGCACATGGGAAATTAAAGAATGATAAGTCATTCTTTGGTAGCTAGCTGTGTTTCTCTGTTAAGAGTATTTTTGTAATTCCAAGATATTACTATATTCAGAATTTTTACGAAGTTTGGGTTATAAATTATATAGACTAGACGAGCAGTTGTATATTAAATTTGCATGGGAGAGAGTTCCAGTTTCACGGACTTGACATCTTTCATTTTATAGGAGACAAACTACAGGCTTTTATTGTCTCTAGCTCTACGTGAATGTGGTAGAATACTTTAAACAAGTTACAATAGTTATATACAGCAGATTTCGAAAGGGTATCGAATTCTCATGGTAAAGTCGAAGGAAAATGGGATGGTCAGTAAGAATTAAATTGGCATATTTTTAATCTTATATCGTTTCATGATTCCCTTTAATTACCACATACTACAGAAATAATATGCAAAATCAAATGTAATTAACACTAAACACAATAGCATTATGCAGCATATTCATTCATCATAACCAAAACAGGGTTATATATAATTCCGGCTTATCACACCACAAGCTTCATACTCAAACAACACCAAAAATATCCGTCTTATCACATACCCCTCCCTCTGTACCAGCATGGAGATTAAGAAAGATAAGGAAAAAGAAGAAAAAATGGGTAAATTGGTGGATGTACTGGAATCATTGAAAAAAATATACTCCCCTGTCCCATTTTAATAATCTTTTTAATTAGAATTCGATTGTTCTCCTAAAATAAGTGACTTTTCTTGTTTTATGCATTGTTTAACTAGTTTTATGCATTGTTTAGTGAATTTCACCCCTTATTAATACAACTCGTATTTTCCATGCAATAAAAATATTAGTTTAGTTTTACTTTATTAGGAGTAGTTGTGTAAAAATTATTTAAATAAATATTTCAATAAATGCAAAATTGGTCAATGTGTCATTCTCTAAAAAAACAATTAAAATGGGGACAAAGGAAGTACTATTTCAGAAAATATTAACAATTGGTAGAAAAAAGAAAAATGTTAACAATTTGTGGGACGGAGGTAGTATATATTAATATCTAAATCAAATTATCTCGGCTACTCCCTCCGTCCCATAATAGTAATATTTTTTAATAGAAATTTTCTAACTTCGAAAGCAAATATAAGGACATTTTTACTACATTATCCTTTTTTAAAATTGCATAACAATTAATAAGATGTGAGTAGAAGTTTAAAGTAGTTTATTAAATTAATATATTTATGATGGGTATAAGTGAAAAAATATTATTAATTAATATTTTATAAATATAATAATTTGAAAAAAAGATTATTATTATAGAATAGGGGGAGCATTCTTTTAGTCTATAAAAGACCGTTTAAAATTGCCGGAGCTAAAGTACTAAAGTTTAATAATTCAAATGTCAAAGATAAGTTATACTAATTCTCGTCTACGTCGTCATCATCACTGGAGCTTTCAATTTCTTCTCGTTCATTGTCCTCGTCCTCTTCTCCATAATCGCGGTCACCAAGGTCCTCATCGTCATTGTTTTCTAGGGGTATACGGTTAGGTTTGGTGCGGTTAGAAAGTAAAAATCGCACCAAACCTCATATAGCGGTTTCATAGAATATCCAACCTCAGTCGTATATGCGGTTGCGGTTAATCACGATATTTTTAACCGCGAATTTGCGGTTGGTGCGGTTAGATTCGCCGTTACCTCTTATTGAACTTGTATAAAAACTTATATCAAAAAAAGAACTCGAACTTCAAACAACAAAATAATTAATAATACACAAATTGATTTAAACATACTTTTTTGTGACAAAAATGAAAAATTCTACTAAATTAATAGGGTTGGTATCGTGTATATAAACTAATTGGTTTATGGTAAAAGTTTAAAGTATAATAGCCCAAAACTCTTTACATATCTTATTTATTAGTTTGTTTTTATAAAAGTATGTAACTTAAATTATATATATGCGATTATTTAAAATCAAATCCGCATCCAATCCACAAATATGCGATTTTTGTAATTTCAATCCACAGTCAATCCGTATTTTGCGATTATCTGCAAAATAAGATTCGATTGCAAGCAGTGCGAGCGGTTGGTACGATTGAGCGGATTACATGTACACCCCTATTGTTCCCCATCATTATCCTCGGCACCATTTTCTTCGTCTATGTTTATAAAGTACGATTAGTTAAAGTAACCTCGCTATCCTTACCGGTGATTGCAAATTACACAAGAAGCAAAAGATAACTAACATTTTGTCGAATGAGTGATAAAATCCAAGATAGCATGTCGATAATTTTAAATGATTTTTTGGTAGTTTCCAAACATGTCGGTCACAACATCCAACACAAGATGAATAACTTTTTTAGAGACGAGTCAGGAGAATTAAGGGGTTTTTTAATATTCCAGTAATAAACTAGGATAATAAGTCGCGCTTCGCGGCGGCAATATAATCATAGTTTATAAAAATTATTAAATATAACGACACAATAGTCTTTTAATATATTTTTTGATTAAATTTAATATAAAATAACAAACATAAATTACTTAAATTTAAATATCAAATAATACTTTTATAATTAAATAGTCTCAATGATGAAACGAACCTCTAAAACTAACTGATCCATAGCATCCTCCGTTATTCCCGGATAAAATGCTACATTCTAAATCATAAAATCATTCAAGAATTTTAACAGTATAAAACCAATCGAATAATAACATACACTTAATGGCTTAACAAAGCAAATAGTGACAAAACTATCATAATATACAAAATAAAGTTTGAAACATAAATGCTAATGAACGTAACAAACGTAAATTACTTAAATTTAAAAATCAAACAATACATTTATAATTAAATAGTATCAATAATAAAATGAACCTCTAAAACAAACCGATTCACAGCATCCTCCGTTCTTCCCGGGCAAAAGATTGCATTCGAAAATCATAAAATCAATCAAACATTCTAAAATCATAAAATTAATTAAATAATAACATATAATTAAAGTCTTAACAAAACAAATAGTGACAAAACTATCATAACATGCAAAATTAATATACTTATATAAAGGAGAAGACGGGGGCGTTTATGTGGCGCCTCTCAGATCGTCATGTTCTATTTTTTCTAATTTTCTCAATTTTTTAAATTAGTAAATAGAAAAAAATTTAATTACCTTATATTCTCCTAAACTTTCCTCTTAATTCATTTTAAATAATAACATATTTTATAAAAGATATGGATTTGCTTCCTTGTAGAATTTTATGACTTGGCGTCTACTAATTCAAGAGATAGAATCTGATTCTGACTTATCTTATCTGCTATAATTTTATAAAAGATTTTACTTCCTTGTAGAATTATATGACTCGGCGTATACTAATCTAAGAGATAGAATCCGATTCTGACTTATCTTATCAGCTATAATTTAGGTAATTGTATTTTTTTAATTCAAAAAATTGAGAAAAACTTTCTCCTTAACTCAAATTTTCATGTTATAATTTTTTTTAAAATTTCTCAATCAGATTATTATTCTCTAAAACTTCTTTTCAAGTCAAAGTTCTTATCTTAATACTCTCCTAAATTTCAAGTCCTTATTAAAGTATAACAATATGAAACCCAAAAGCTATCGAGTGAAGATCGGGATTTAGAATGATTAGTTTGGAAAATGATGATGTATATTTAGGATTAAATAGTACTAAATTCAATTCTCCACAATAAACTCGAATGTATTTTCTACTATTATTCTCCTACATAAATTCGAACTCTTTTCTATAAACTCAAATGCCTTTTCTACATTAATAATGTTTAAATTCGAACTCATTATAAATTTGAATGTCTTTTCTACATCGAATAGGTTAAAAAATATGTTAATTATTATATTTTTAAATGGTAAAACTCTAAGAAAATTAGAAAAAGAGATTAAGACGACTTCAGAGGCGCCACCTAACCTCCCTCGTATCCTCCCAAAATAGAGGAATCTCAATGAAGTTCACTAATGACCAGACTAATATCTTTGTTACGTGCGCACGTACATGTACCCGAACACAAGTTCGCGGAAATAGTTTGAAATCCAAGCGCTAATGAAAAATCTAGCTAACAGTTTGCTTTTTTTTTATCAAGCCAAACGATTTACACTTATGTATATATAAGATTATTTATTTCCTTTTTAAACAATATTTTAGGACTTGAAATTTAGGAGGGTATTAAGATAAGAACTTTGACTTGATAAGAAGTTTTAGAGAATAATAATCTGATTGAGAAATTTTAAGAAAATTATAACATGAAAATTTGAGTTAAAAGAAAGTTTTTCTCAATTTTTTGAATTAAAAAATACAATTACCTAAATTATAGCTGATAAGATAAGTCAAAATCGGATTCTTTCTCTTATATTAGTAGACGCCGAGTAATATAATTATACAAGGAAGTAAAATCTTTTATAAAATTATAGCAGAAGTCAGAATCAGATTCTATCTCTTGAATTAGTAGACGTCAAGTCATAAAATTCTACAAGGAAGCAAATCCATTCTTTTATAAAATATGTTATTATTTAAAATGAGTTAAGAGGAAAGTTTAGGAGAATATAAGGTAATTAAAATTTTCTCTATTTACTAAGTTAAAAAATTGAGAAAATTTAGAAAAAATAAAACAGGACGATCTGAGAGGCGCCACATAAACGCCACCATCTTCTCCTTTATATAAGTATATTGATTTTTACGACGAACACAAGAATACTTAAATTTATTTACAATATCTAACAAGTGTTCACTACATATTTATAATCCAATATTAATGTAAAAGTGTTTATAGACACACTAAGTATTAATTTATACGAGTTTAACTTATTTTAGTTGATAAAAATTTCACGCATATAGGGTCCTTTATTTATTATTATGAGCAGAAATTACATAAAAATTTGGTAATTATATATTCAATGTATGTTCATGAACACATATTAGAAAAAACACTAATACAATACACTCACTCTACTAATCTAAGTCTAATCCATCAAGGTTATTTTTGTTTGACATCGGCAATATGAACTTATGCTTCGTTAATATATTTTACATGATCATGTTATAAACACACATTACTTTTACATAAGTTTTAAAAAAATCATATAGTGGATATATAATTAATCATAATTAAATGTGAATCCATGTACATTTCATGTATTAGTAGTGTGATAGCCGTAGGAAATCCTCAACTAATCCGTAAGGTTTAAAGCAGCCATCCTCCGAAAATTCTGGTTCTTGTCCCATTTCATGTAATGGTCTTCTTCCTTTTATATCTTAAGATTCTCCCCTCCTCCTGCTGCCACCTTACTATACTATATATTAGTAGTTTAGTTGAGTCATGAGGAGATACAGGTGGCTGGTTTTCCTGAATTTCAGGGATGACTTGATCATCTGCTGCTTGACACGTGTCCAGCAGTTTCCTTCAGTTTTTACGGCTGTGGGAAAACCGTAGAGACTGGGACTTTTATGGCTTCGGTCTTTTAGGATGACGGCTTTTATTGTCATCATTAGCCCCCAAAATTAATTGTAATCTTTATGTTACAAAGATGTAGGTACTTTGCACGGAGAGATGCTGTGATCTTGTTCCATTCTTGCAAGCGTACCTGTAAGATTCCGAAAAACACAACAAAATCCAAGACATAGTTGTGAATATTGTTCCAGCTGCTACTCGATTTCGTTTAACGGAAATATATAATGACATCAGCTATCTAACAAATAAAAAATCTTTGCTGCAAATATAGGTTTTAAGGAAGAATATTGAAGATGCTAACAAGTCCTTCTTACTTCTCATCAGTGCCTTGATTTGAGTTGGGGCCTTCATTTTACAAAGCTCACATCCTTCATTTACTAACAACTAGTATTGCTTTATAAAATCTCAGAACACTAGGAATCTTACAGATTGTGCTTTACAAGATATCTGAAATGACAATATTATATCAGCATTTAAACCTTCCCTGGCTAGTACAAGTTTATGAAAACTAGTCTAATGGCCATAGGTTTCATCTGAATGAGCCGTAGTCCAATAAAATTAATACATGAGTAATACTAAACAGTTTTGGCAGGGCAGATAATAATTGATTTAAGCAAGGAAAATCAAGGACAGTCATAACTAGACTTAAATAATTACCAATGAAAACGTCATTGGGTTAAAAAAGAAAGAAAAGAAACGTTGAACCAAGACCAATGACTAGGAGATCAATTCAAACTATAGCAATAGGCGTAAGGGGCCGATTTAAACTACATAAATTGGTTATATGATGAATTTATGTCTTCCGATCAACCTTTTTGTTGTAGAAAATATGAGAGGAGAGAACAAATAAAACAATAACTAAAGTAAGCATGCTTAACAATCAAATTAAACTACCAATCATAATCGAGGACACTATGAAGCTGTGTAGGGGAAAAAAGGAAAATAAAAGAAAAGAGAAAAGGCGTGCAAGACATCAAGCAACACAACGAAAGGGAAATCCGGGAAAAATTTCGTGCCATCTCCCTTCCGAGCACACAAAAACAGGCCATAATTTCATTAAGGGATGTTTTCTCACACATTCTGACCTGCCAAGCAACTGCACCTGATATGGCAATGACCAGACGCAGACATATCTAATACATACATACAACATTGATACTCACAATAACTGCTCTCAACTCATCTCCTTAACTAGTACATAAGATTATATTTTATAAACATATACCTATTTTGACTATCTTTCAGGGCTTCAAATAACTTTGTGGATCTCTTAATTTGTTTCCCATTGATGTTGTTAATTTTTCAAAAGGAAACTTTGATCAACTTTTTCTTATCTTTCTTATAAAGAAGCACGAAGTCGTCGTTGTAAGTGGAGAAGCATTTGTTTCCCAACGACGGCGTCAAAATGATGGCTTGATTTCCGAATAGGTTTAATTTCCTCCTTTCTCTCTCTTTCTCCGTAGGTTATGAAGGTTTAGTCCATCTTGAATCCCTCTCCTTATTCCTCTTCCTCCTCTTATCCTTTTCTTTTGCTACCTGGTACCTCTATCATAGGGGTGATGACAAGCCAAAGATAGTGAGGACACGTGAAAGAAGAAGGGAGGTGAACTAGGTGACTAGGTGACTAAGTGACTAAGCATTAGGGAGTTGGACACGTGGGAGAAAGTTAGGCAGGTGGATAAGGATGGGCATAGAGGGCCTGCATAAGCCGAAGGGTTTGCTTTCAGGCTTATGAGGTTCAGTGTTGGGGATATTTAAAGCCTTCAGCTTATGAGGTTCAATTTTAATGATATTTCCTACGGGAATTAGTCAATGGGAAAAACTATGACTGAAAAGACTTTTAGACTGCGGTTAGTAGACTATGAAGAAAAGGGATTTGTGGAGCTGTAGGCTAAAGATTCTAACGGCTTAAGGCCATAGGTCCGTAGAATTTTTAGTGTCGAATTCCATTAATACCCCCCCCCCAAATCCAAATGATGGTCGTAGAAAATCCTCAACTAATCCGTAAGGTTTATAGAAGACATCCCCCGAAGATTTTGGTTCTTGTCTTTTTATTTGTCTCCCTTTTACATGTAATGGTCTTCTCCCTTTTATCTCCCCTCCTCTTGCTGCCACATTTTTATGCTATATATTGCTAACTTGGTTGAGTGATGAGGAGATACAGGTGGCTAATTTTCCGAAATTTCAGGGATAGCTTAAGTCGTTGCTGCTTGACACGTGTCCAGCAGTTTCCTTCAGTTTTTACGGTTACGGAAAAACCGTAGAGAATGGGACCTTAACAACTTTGATCTTTTAGGATGGCGGTTTTAATTACCATCATAGTGTATAATATTTTCTGGTACAGCTCATTTCAACTGAAGATTTCAATCACATGACATGTTAGAGAAGCCAACACACATCTCTCGTTCTAATAGTAGCATATAAGATAAAAATGACATTATTTCGAGTTTGTTAAACAATAAGAATTATTAATATGGCAAGTGATTCTACTTGAATCATTTCCCACCAGCTTCGAAGGAAAAAAATGCTTAGAAGCCAGAATTCATTTTGCTTTAAATTTTCTGAAGTAGATCGATTATGCCTCTGTAAAGACCTTGAAGGCTTATGGGATAAGATGAGGCATAAAAACAATATGCCTCTGTAAGATTTGCTAAAGGCAGCAAAAGAGGTTATGAAGAATTGGAGCAAAGGGGCAAAAGAGAATCTGGAAGCAAAAATCTTAGAACTACAAAAGGAGCTATACAATAAGGATAAATCAATGCAACATTCTACTCGTTTGCTCCCATGTAGACTGGAATTGGGAGAGTGCTATTCCAAGAGAGACTCCATGCTAAGGCAAAAATCTCGGATGCTTTGGATTGCAAGGGGATAGAAATACTAAGTTTTTCCACCAAGCAATCCAGAAAAGAAGGAAACAAAATGAAATCAAGCACCTACAATGGAAAGGGAAAAGTCTCAGCAATCCCATAGAAATCAGCAGAGCGTTTCTCTTGCACTTTGAAGCTTATCTTGGTAAAGCTTCAGAGGGCATTCTATTCACCACAGGGAGTTTGCTTCAAAAAAGACTAGATAAAGAGAGCAGAAGCATGCTGGAAAATAATATTTTTATGGAAGAATTGGAGTGGGTGGTACACTCCAGCCATCTAAATAAAGCCCCAGGACCTGATGGTCTTAACATGAGAGCCATCAAATTGATGTGGTCTCATATAAAAGAAAAACTATTGGCATGTTATAAAGATTTTTGTAGCTGAGGGAATTGGCTAAGAGGATTGAATTCCTCATTTATAGCCCTCATTCCTAAGATTTTGAATTCCCAGGAGGTTAAGGATTTTAGGGTTATCAATCTTATAAATAGCTCAATAAAGATCTTCACAAAAATCCTAACCAACAGGCTGTCCCCCAAGATGGTGAATATAGTAAATGATTATCAGAATGGATTCATAAAGGGTAGGCAGGCTGCAGAGAGCATATTAATAGTTAGGGAGGTTTATCACAGCTTGAAAGAAGGGAAGAATGGAGGATACATACTGAAATTGGACTTTGAGAAAGCTTTTGATACTGTGGACTAGAATTTTCTCATCCACACTATGAAAAAGCTGGGTGCTGGTAAAAAAAAATGGATTAAGTGGATAAAAGGACTATATGATTCAATAAAAATCTCAATCCTGGTCAATGGCTCACATTCTAAGGAATTCTCTCCCAAAAGAGGTCTAAGGCAAGGTGACCATTTATCCCCTCTATTCTTTAATTTAGTAGGCTACGTACGTCTTAAGCTCTATGCTCAAAAAGGCAGAGGACTTAGGAATTTTCTCAGGAGTAAAAATGAGGGAAAATCTGCAGATAACACATCAGCAATTTGCAGATGATACAATCATTTTCATAAATGAGGATATCCAACCCATAAGGGAGTCAAGAGATTCCTTCAGTGCTTTCAGTTATTGTCAAGACTCAAAATTAACTTTCGCAAGAGCAGCTTGTATTCATGCAAAAAACAAGACCCAATATTAAAAGAAGGGGCTCACATTCTAGGCTGCAAAG
This sequence comes from Anethum foeniculum, assembly GCA_003724115.2. Classification (NCBI taxonomy): domain Eukaryota; kingdom Viridiplantae; phylum Streptophyta; class Magnoliopsida; order Apiales; family Apiaceae; genus Anethum; species Anethum foeniculum. Next base: position 29,514 of record PHNY01011023.1, read on the forward strand.
TAGGAAGTTGGCCAATGAAGTATTTGGGAGTGGACATTGGAACATCACACAGAAGGAAAATATACTGGAAGCCCCTAATTGATAAAATGGAAATGAAACTTTCCAAATGGAAATCTGAATCATTAAATGAGGCAAGTCGATTGGTCCTGGCTCGATATGTTTTAAACAGCTAGCCTACCTACTGGTTCAGCATTTGCAAGGTTCCTACGGGAGTCACCAATAGGTTGGAAAAAATCAGGAGAGACTTTTTTGGGGCAAAAGTAAAGAGTACTTCAAGGAGGGCAGAAGGAGAATGGCCCTATGCTCATGGAAGAAGATAACTAAGCCGGTGAAACAAGGAGGGTTGGGACTTCAACCACTGAATTTGAAGAATATTAGAGCTCTGCTAGGCAAATGGGCTTTTAAGTGGTTCAAAGACAGAGGTAAAGGATGGAATAAGTGGTTGAGTTCAAAATACAACTGTCAAGAAGCGAGAGGCTTTGACATAAACTTCAGTGACTCAAATTCTTCAAGCTTTATAAGAGATGTCAAGTCTGTCATAGAAGAGCCAGCTTTTGAGGGAGAGCTCAATGAAAATAAATTCGTTTGGGTCCTTAATAATGGTACCACAGTAATACTCTGGGAAATCACTTGAATTCAAGAGGGAAGCTAAAGAATGTATTTATAAGGCTATACAAACTCTCCAAATGAAAAGACATAATAGTAAGCAGCTTCTTAGACCTCTGGGAATGCTATGACCATTACAGTGATGCTTTCTGGACAAGATCAGTGAGAGGGTAGGAACTGGAACAAGCTCAGGAGTTGGAAGGCTTCATACAGGGAGTCAAACTAAACACCTTTGAGGACAAAGTCTTGTGGGGCTCTAACAAAGTGGAGTATAGCTCCAAGAGAGGAATGGAACTTCTACAGAGAGATTTGGAAGTGCAACCTCAAAACTGAACAGCTATGTGGAAATTTAAAGTAACACCCAAGGTCAAGGTCTTCCTTTGAAAATTTCACAAAGAAATTCTCCCTACAAAGAGTTTTCTCCACTCGAGAGTGGGAGATAAATCTGGCTCAGAATGGTGTTCAGGATGCCCTAAAGAAAGGGAGGACATCTCACACTTATTTTTTAGATGTCCAGTGGCAAATGATGTTTGGGAAGATACATTCAGATGGTGGAACATCCCAAAACCTCCTACCATCTCAAATAGTGGAATACTCTGGACATCTGCAAATAATTTCAAAGGTCAAAGAGTGAGAGAAGAGAAAAATGGCAGCAGCTTCCCTCCAGACTATATGGTTGGCTAGAAATGAAGAAATCTTTAATAAAACTAAAAGAAAGGTCTCTGTCATTCTAGAATTAATCAAGATTAGGTCCAGAGAATGGGCAATGGCTACAAGATGTCTCCATCAAAATCTCACTAAGCAATGGACATTAAATCCTGGGAACTCAATAAGTAGGAGTGATGTTACTGAAAAAGGCTCTCTGATCACCAAACCTTTTGAATTTTTTGGATTTATAGATGGAGCTTGGAAGGTCAATAAACATGGTTCCACTTCTGCAAAAGTAGGAGGTTTTATTAAAGACCTCATAGGGGAATATATTCTATACTTCTCAGGATCTTAGAGCAGCTTCTCCGTATAAAGTAGAACTAGGAGCACTAAAGGCACTATTGGAGTTATTGGATAAGGAGAATTGAAAAAACCCAAATCTAATAATCTACACAGACAGCAAGAACCTAGTGAATCAGGTGTTATTCCTCAAGGCTAACTGTACAGAACCAGAAGAGGTTGATCAGGGCATCAGGGATTTGATCTCAAGAATTGCATTAAAAATCAGAAGCATCCCAAGGATGATGAACAAAGAAGCAGACGTCTTGGCTAAAAAAGGTGCTATGAAATCAGACTTTAATTTTGCATGGAAGAAAACGGATTACATGCAGAGATAAATGGACTTTTTGGTTACTACAGTTTTTATTTTTTAGTCACTCACTGGCTACTATAAGCCCAACCCATTTAGTGGGAAAAGAGAGTAGTCAGAAGCCTCTAGAATTTCTCAATAAATATCTTTTATTTTGAAAATAAAAGCTACGGTAGAGGGATGGCCTATATACACTGTATAGGTGCATTGGCCAGTCAAAAAGGCTAATAATTACTGCTTAGAGAACTTATGCAATGCTACCGTCCCTCAGTTTAAAATCCTTTCCCCATGCACTTTTACCCCTCACACTCTTCCTTCTATTTCTCTCTAATCTTTTCACTTCTCACTCTAACAAAATGAAAAGAATGTGGGTTTTTCCTGGGGGGCAATGTTAAGATCAACGTGCATGCATTCACACTTGGAACCCCTCTCCAAAATGGGAATGATGCTGGTTTGGGAGTGGTCATTCGGGATCATCATGGTACTATTGTGAAGATGTACTCGGGCACCATTAGAAATCTGACCCCAAGAACCTTGGAACTGTGGTCTATGCTGGTAGGGCTAAGAGGTGCCTATCTTGAAGGAGAAAATAGCGTAGAGCTTGAAATTGATTCTCCTGAAGCTTTTAAAGAATGGGAGGACTTGAAGTGGTTTGTTGACCCAAACCACTCCAAGCTAATTCAACAACTGGAACAAAAAAAGAAGGACCCTAATTTGACCCTAGAGGTAAGAGTTGTGGAGCCTAGTCAGAATATGTTGGCTAGGTATTTGGCTGTGGACGGAGCAAGGAACAGAACCCGTATGGTTCTGTTCAGGAGGATGTTTGGGCGAGTAAGGGAAATCTGGATGTTGGACATGGGTTTGGGTACTATTGCTGGGGATTTTGGAGCTCTCACCGAGGAAGAATATGATGCTATGATGTAGGAAGTGGATGAGCAACTAGAAGGAGCACCTGATGATGTCCTCCAGATTTCGGACGATGACTCGGATGAATCAGATGAAGACCGAAGCAAATGGGGAGGAGCAGGGACTCGGTCTAGCTAATGCAACACTGGTAGTCATGGGAGCTGGAACTCAAGGCATGGGATGACGTTGGAGATCAAGTTCTTGTTTCAAGTTTTCAGTATTAAGTCCAGTTTTATCTATTAGTTAGTAGTTATTATGCAAGTTTATTTACCTTCAACTCTTGTTTCAGTTTACTGATTCAAGTTTTATGTCTTTTGAATGTTTAAGTCTTTTGATATTCCTCAATGAATAAGGTTCAAGAAGCTGGGGGTCTAGTTTATTGGGGTTTGTAAAGACTAGGTTCATCCAAAGTTGTAGGGCTTGGCACAAGTTCTTATCTTTATATATTGCTCTAAAAAAAAAAAGAATATAGGTTATTAGTTAAAATCGAAGGAGGTGCAGTAGAAGATAGGTTATTGACTCAAATCTATAATGGTTTTTAGCAATAGGAAAAGCTCCAATAAATTTTAGGTCGTAAAAAAGATGAATTTTATTGTAAAACTGGAAGCGGTGCTCTTTAATTCTTATAATGGGTATCTGTTCTATTCTAAGAAATTTTAGAGATCGAAACTAAAAACCATATTTTTAAATTTTTATAATAAGTTTTGAATAACTTTTTTTTTTGACGAACAAGCAAGAAATTTATTAAAACATAGGAACCCAGCCGGAACAAATCTCTGAACTGTCAAATACAATCTGACTGTAAAACAAAGAACATGCTAAACTAATAGCCGTTTTGTTTTCAGACTGCTTAACACATAGAATATTAAAATTCTTTGATATAAAAAGTATTACAATGACATCTCGAGCAATCAAACCTAC
>PHNY01011044.1:13975-28252 GCA_003724115.2 Anethum foeniculum
TGATTTCCTTGCAAGTACACTTGGATGTTTGGAGCTCTGAGTGGAGTGAAACACTGTGAGCTTGAATGACAAACACTTGAGTGTAGAGTGGAGTGAAACACATTGTGAGATCACTAAACAGAAATCACACACTTGCACTGTGAGAAAATGATTACTTTCTCTAATCTCTTTTCACTTTTGTTGATAATCCTGAATTAGCTCTATGTTCTGATACACTTTGAAGGATTACTCAACTAAGGGGGAGAAGGGGTCACAAAAATAGTAGTTTGTTCCTTTTATCTCATCTGGAAGGGAAGTTCAACTTAGGGGGAGTTTCACCTAAAGGGGATATATAAGGAAGTTTGAAGAAACGTATCTATCTGCAACTTTACTTAAGGGAGAGAATAACCAGTTATCTGCTGAAGCTAAAGGTTTGTAGAAGATGCAGAAGGTATAAGATATCATTATTTACAAGTCCAGATCTAAATGTTTAGAAGCTGATTGAAGATCTATTTTTGGAGTTAGTTGAGTTATCCTCCAAACTGTTGCTTCTCTATTTATTACTTGACAGTCAAGTGTAACAGTCAAATAGGGGAAGATTGTTGAGCAAGATTAAAGCAGTATTTATTATCTTAACAATACTAGTTTGGATAACTCAACATAGAAATAGAACAAGGACTTGGAAATAATACTATGTTCCACTGAAATCGGTACAGAATGAAGATTTGGTATATACATGTGGTTCTGGGAAATGCAGTGAAGAAGTCATCAACAGAAGTCCGTATGAAGTTCATTAATATGTTCAGGCAACGGAGAAATAAGATTGAAGGCGTTTGAAGCAATTCTCAGAATTAGTGTGAAGACCTAAAGGATTTTAGTGAGGCTGATTGGATATGGTAGAAGACTTAACAATGTATTGATTGCTAATAATATGAAGGCCTGAGAGCGGAACTAGTCGTCTGTGAACCAAACCAATTGCACTAGGCATCAGTGATCCGTGAAGGAAAACTAAATGTTATTGTTCAGAAAAATTGTTAAGTGAGGAGCTATAACTGAGGAAGGGTTCAAGTGGAAATATTTTATAAAGTTGTTCCTGAAAGTGCAGCTTTGGAAAGGATAGTGGCTTATATGCAAAGGTGAAGAAGTTCGGGGTTTTGAACTGCAGTTTGATCATGCCATATGCCATACACAAGGTGTCTTGACCTAGGCTCCTGGTTTTGTTTATTTAAAAGTAAAGTTTATATATAAACTTTAATCTATTTATATAATAAACTTTCAATAAGTTTATTTTATCAATAATTATAAGTTTATTTTATAAACATTAAAATAATTTATTTAATAATCTTTTAATAATTTATTTTATTAACTTAAAATGGTTTATACTATAAACTTTAAACAAGTTTATTTTATAACCCTAAATTAGTTTATTTAATTAATTATAAATAAGATTATTAATTGAATTATTTTATAATCTTTATAAATTCAAAACCCTATGTGATTAACTCTATACACCTACGTTCTACATACATGCACATATACGTATAATTGCATCTGGACTACTCGATAACAAAAGCGTTGTAGCTCTATTATATCTTGTTGTTGCTGCATTATTTAATTTTCGATAGTTAAAGCAGACGTGATTAATGTGTTCTACTACAGCTTGCATCAGTCTACACTTACAGAGCTGCTGCTAGTAGTTAGCTTCTGTCGACAGTTAGAGACCATACAGAAATCAGGTTCAAGCACGGCTTCACTACAGCAGGTTGTCGACATTTGCAGCTGTTCAAGTTGACAACTACAGGAAAATGGCTGTGGAGAGCCAACTGTCGATTGGGAACTCACACTCTATCGACAGTTACAAATCTCAACTACAAAATTGTTTAAGTACAAGCTACCAGGTGACTTTTTCTGTCGACACTTGCTGAAAACATCTTAGTCGACAGTTAGGGTTTTGCTGAATGAAAATCCAAGTGCCTATTAGTATTAACCAGTTGTCGATAGTTGCAGCATAAACATGATTTTCTTCTAAGGCAAATAGCAGCCACCAGGGAGAAAGTATATGTCGACACTTGCAGTCACCATGCAGAAACTCACCTGTCGACAGGTGCAAAAGTTACATTTTATTCTAAGGCAAAGAATGTCATACAGTACATAGGCTTTAAAATGGGGCGGGGAATATGAGGACCCGCCCCGAATACCATCCTAATGGGACAAACCTGCCACGATAAAATAGGGAATTGGTCGGTGAGTGGGGATTAAGTATTTGCCCCGCAAAAATATAGGGCGGGTATGGTATTTATGTAATCCCCGTTGGTAAAACCCACCCCGCCCTACTATATATATATATATATATATATATATATATATATATATATGAGAATATTTCGATAATATTAAATTATATTCATCCATTTAATCATGTACTATGTTATATGATTCTATATTTATAATTTTCTAATTATTTTGAAAATGTTTTTGGAGGTTATTCTAAAATCTAAATGAATTTAACATTTTGGTAACTATTTTAATACTGCAAATTTTTTATTAAATTATATATATTACATAAATTATAATTTTAATAAAAAATATCAATAAATAATTTATTATATATATTGAGGGAGGCAGGGCGGGACAGGGCGGGGAGTACACATCGCCCCGTGGTACGGGGATGGGGATTGAAAATAAATTCTCGCGGGGAACGGGGAACGGGGCGGGGATGGGGCAAATATTTTCTATATGGGGCGGGTATGGGATTTGAGATCCCCGCCCCAGACCCGCCCCATTTTTAACCCTAACAGTACAGTTATGTCGACACATAGAAGGTGACTTCTACAAATATCAAGTAATGAATGTTCCTTATTAAGTTGTCGACACTTGAAGCTTTGTAAACCAGTCGACACTTGCAAAAGGAAGAAACAGTCTGTCAACCACCCAAATTCAAATACTTGGACAGAGTGAAGCCACGTATATTCAATCTTTCTTTTCAAGCCACCTACCCTATATTATCTATCAGCTGTTTTGATTTGACAATAACACTTCTCCACGAAATATATCGAAGCTCTGCAAAAATTTTCTAAAGAGAAAATTCAAGATTTAACGAGGAGAAGTGTTGTTCAATTTTCTACACACCGTTAAAACCTTACAAATCTGATACACTCATTAGTTTTACAGCTTTATTTCCATTGTCAAATCATTGTATATTTTTTTACAGTGATAGACAAACACATGTTTTGATAGCTTATTTTCATAGTTGTGTTTAGCTATTTGATACTTTGATTTTCCATCAAAGTTTGTAAGCACCTCTTTCGAGGATTAATTTCTTAATAAAACAATTATTTCCGAAGCTTGTTTGTTGTTATTTTATTTCATTCCGCTGCAATTATTTCAAAAAAACGAAGTATACCTTTTGGACCTAACACGTACCCAAGCAACTGCTGCATAACATCACTCTAATCTCTGAAGACCTCGTATAGCTGTGTGGCTATGACAGGTTCTCGCAAGCCTTCTAAAAGACAAAAGCCGACTTCATAACAAGACATCAAGATTCTCATCCATGTATGGCATCACAAGCCAAAAGTTATGATCCGTTATGAACACACGCTTACAAATTGGGATAACTAATAACTTATAAATCAACTTTGAAATACATAGCCAAGCACTCATATAAGCACTCTGAAAAATATAATTCAATAATTTCACATGATTAAATCTTTAACATCAATTTCAGAGACAATATGTTTTCACATGATTAAATCTTTAACATCAATTTCAGAGACAATATGTTGCTTGTGCACCAACTTGAAGTAATCCCTAATTTAATTGATTTGTTTTTTGCATACTCGTCCATACATATTTGGGACGTGAAAATAAAGTTTGTTCGGAACATCACACTGAAAGCCATTCCTTTCACATATCTATCTGATCTAAAGTCAAAGATTCTATGTGAATTAGAGATTCTGGTAGTCTATCTAATTAGGACAATTTTATTGCTGGATTCTACACAGAAAACATGAGCATATGAATAATCTATCTGATCCGTCCGGCTTCTAATAAGATAATACAAGTGATTCTGTAAATAACAGCAACATCTAGCATTCATAATATTTGTATACTTCAAGGCAACTAGCGCATAATTTTATAACCACTGATTTACAGGAGCACGCTTCAATTGTGATGAACTATTTCAGTTTAGAATATTCGAGAACATCAAATTGGAAAACAAGAGTCGTTGAACTGCAATTTCACAAGGCTTGTAGTACTCAGAACTGGGACAGAATTACAAGATTGCATAGCCAATGATTACATAATACATTATCTGTCATATCCTACTTTCTTGCAGTTCTGAGAAATGTAACTACGACCTTATTGCAAGAGAACTTACTTCACTTCGTCTTTTAAGGTCACCATAGATCTGACAACACCTGGGTTGATCTTGTCAGCAAGGGCACCTTTCTCACTTATATAAAATGACTTCTCCTTCACAAAACTTTGTAGCTTATTTGCATCGTAGTCAAGTCTGCCTTGATCTATATTAAATCACTTTAGATATCAGTAACCATATTTCAAGTATTTAAACAAGAATATTAATTGAAGACATTTTAATTGGTTTAATGATTAAAGTCATCATTGTTGGGTTCAAATGCATCAAGCGAATCACACATTGCAAAAGTAGACTATCTGTTAATGACCAAGTTCATACAGATTTTCATTTTATTTTATGACCAAGTTCATACAATTTTCACATTAGTGACTACTGTGTCACTTTTGCAATGAGTGACTTGCTTGATACATATGGGCCAACAAATGATGACCGTGATGATTAACCCCATATTAAATGAACAAGGACATATATGCAACAAACATCAATCATGAATCACGAGATTATTACGGATGTAATACTAATCTTTAGTAAATAATCATGGATAATTTGATATTAAAAAGCTTTTTAAGTGCTCTTTGTGTGCACAAATCAAGTGCTAAAGAGAGTTGAAGCACATTAAAACTGTGATATCCCTAAACAAAACTGACTATAGGCTGCCCATAAGAAATTGTCAGGGAAACCAATCGACCAGGCACCAGAAATGAGGTAAATCTGTCCAGAAATAAGGTAAATCTGTCCTTCCGTAATTTCATTCATAGTCATTCTTTACTAGGCCACTCTTCATTATTAGTTTGATCAGCTAACAGCAACTTATTTCAACCCCTCTTTCCGTAAATATTAGCTAGGTAGTGAAGTTACTTTTTCATCAACCAAGATTTAACAAGATGATGAAATTAGTTTGTTGAATTTTTCATAGATTTTATTTCTTCCCCAAGAGATCATCTTGAAGTCAAAAGTGTATTTCCATCTCATGCATAGAAAAGAGCAGACATAGGCCATGTCATAATATTGTGGCAGACATTTGATCTTCAAGGGAATTGGGTGGTTTTGCTCTGTTGCCATTTATCTGTGTAATGCCTAGTTCAATTAAAAAAATTGCTAAATCTGTATGAAAAGCAAGGTTTGACGAGTCTGGATATCAATTATATTGTCTTTTTTTGTACAACAAAAAGTTTGTGTAGCACTAACTGAGAGGTATCCTTGCTTAATACAAATATCTTTTGGCCTGAAAAAACTTACAACAGCATTTTTAATTTATTGATACTTGGCTGAGCTAAAGATTAAAGCGCCACTTTGAAGTACACCCCAACATTAAACATGTACTTTTAATTAGATATACCAGAGATGCACCTAGGCCTCAGGTTGAAATCTAGTTGGGTTCGATAATATTGAGATTTGGAAATTAAGTGATACTGCATCATGTAGGACAAAACTCAGGAAGAAATGGTAATGAATTATAGATATATTAAACGACGATGGAGCTATATTCATTCACTGCCTTAAGATGCTTCATAGTAGAACTAGTACCCAACAAGAAGAACAAATCTCAGAAATCGGTAATCACTACCAATTCCTTGATTGATAAAAGTGGTACCCTACGGAAAACATCCCAACTAAATATTAGTAATATTGTTACAACAACAGTAAGCAATTAGCATAATCACAAATGTTTTAATATAACTATTTTATTTTTTTTAGTCTGTAGACATTAGTTGTGGTTAAGACTTGGTGCTTACATTTTATGACAGTATAAGATACCAAATCTTAGTGAAAAACCTAGTACTGATTAATACCAAGGAACTTCCAATGACTCGATATTTAGCAAAAGAAAGTAAAAATGTGTGTAGCAATGTGTTGCACAATCTAAAATTCAAAGATTTAAAGTTTATGGGAATTGATAAGTTAACTTTATACTTCCATAGTGATTTATATCTCCTATTATACACTTAAAAAACCAGGTAACAATATTCCTATATAGCATTTTCGAAATATAAATTAACTTGTGTATGTTGTACCTACTTTTTTCTGATCCTTAAATATACATGAAAATCATGACAAGTTCCAAATACATAACCTATATTATAAACACGCATATGCATAAACATATATTGTGTGTTTCTCCGTGACCGTGTATATAGCAGGGGTTAAAGCAATACCTTTTTCTAAGATGGTGTGAGCAGCATGAAATGGGATCCTGGCAAATATATCAGTTCCGGAAAACATCATCCATGTCTTTTCTTTGGAGTCATGATTGCCACAGGTACCACATACCTCTTTCACTAAAGGCTTCGATCCCATTCCCTCAATCTCCTTCATTATTGACTCAAAAGGTGAAGGCACACTTGTCTTTGTTGTTCGAGCCCTTTTTCTGAGTGCTGTCAATGCTTCTCTATTCCCATTTCTCACTCTATCATTTTCAACCATCTATACACCCTTACCAAAATTGAGTTAATAAAAACTATTGATAAAAATAGATAGTGTAATATATAAACTGAAAACTTAATGACCTGGTGCCGTGCTAATAGGAGATTTTCTGCTTCAATCTCAATCTCAATTAGGTTTTCCTGGATTTTCTTCATTGTGTCGTCCATATTAGTGCTTTACAAGATATGAGACACCTGAAAGTTCATAAACAAAAGGATTAATGATGAAATACAAAATTATTATTAACTTTTCACAACAATGTATATAGATAATGAAATCCACTGCAGCCTTTTTAAAGTTCGTGGCAGAATAGAGACAAGTTGACTTTCTAACATGCTCAATTTCCAATATGTAAAGTTGCAGTATCGACTCCTATCAGAATCACTCTAGCATGCACACTTCCTTCCAACAAGTGTTTCTTACTTTACTCAGCTTACTCAGTCTTCTGGCACTTGCTTGCTGTAGGTTCTCATTTTATCTTCTTCAATTTATGGCTATTAAAAGGTTCTAACCTTATTACTATCTTTAGTGCTAGTCATGGAAAATTCACAAACATGCTTAGATAAAAAGGTTAGCCGGCAAAACCTTTACTCACCTATGGCCGGCCACATAGCCCAGCTTCGTACGAGCCTCGTGAGATCCACATATACACAACATGTTTGGATTCAGAAATTCCACGTAGCTTTAGCTAACTCGGATTGTGGTACTAGGCCTAATTCAAGAATTCTAGTTTCCCTAGCTTCAGCTAGTGGCTAAAGGGTTCATAAAGTTATTCATGTTGCTTAGGTTAAAGAGTACACAGGTCTTCAATTGTCATCTACCAACTGAACTAGAAATATATATACTGTCTATATAATGATCTTAAGTTACTCAGTGCTATGTTTGGAAATCTCAAAAATGAGATACAGATCCAGGGATGAACTACTTGCTGCTATCCTTGTCCAAAAATTAAGGTCCCTTTAAGAGAACCTTCAATGTTCAAGTTATAATCATATTGATACCAACTTGAACACATTTACTTGATTCTTTATTTTTGAAAACGTCATTTTTATGAATTTAGGATTCAGGGTATTTTAGTTGGTTCTGTCCTTGCCTATTTAAGCAATTTAATATAGAATGAATGTTACCCATACAGGTAATTCTCTATTGTACTAGTCTTCAACAGAAATAGTATGTGTCCAATATTATTATCATTTATCACAAACTGGAGTCAATAGACACTAGTGATTAAAAATATATGTATCTAATTTCCATACCATCTCCTTAGAGCTCATAAATCAATTTTTAAAATCTAGTTAAGTTTTGTACTTGTGAACGATCTTTTGTTATGCAGTTTGAGAAGTGTAATTCTCATAGGTATCCAATGAAGATGATAATAGTGTCTTTATAGTAGGGAATATTGATTTAACTGGTCCTTCCACTCATAACTTCATCTGCAGATTCCTTGATAGTGATATAACATGAGCCAAGGTTAGAAGCTCTGTACTAGAAAAGGAATATGTGACTGTGCCAGTGTCAATATGATATTTAGAGTCCTATCAGTTGATCGAGAAGTTTGTGAAGCTTAGATTGAGGATAATTGGAACATCAATTCTAACTTTATTCTACTTCTTAGACAGATCTAAAAAAAAAATGGGTTTTCTTTTGCCTATAATAATTTCAAAAAAGTACATAAATGAACATGTTGAGGATTTAACTTTTTAGATAAAAATTGGGCTCTGTTTCGCTTGATTTACTAATATAATCACCACTATTCCTGAATTGCTGCTTTTACATGGTATGACGAAGTTAAATATTTTTAAGAAAAATGATTCGAATTAAGTTTAATCAAATTATAGCTGAACCTTAAAAAAGGGATAATAGGGAGATAAATATCTTGTAAATTGGGAGTTTTGGGTGGCAATTAAGGATGAAGAGGGCTGAGTAAACCACCTACAAGTAATATAATGCACTGTCAAGGAAAATAGAGGAGCAGTATCAAAGGTAAGCAGGGTTGTTCAAAAAGCCCCTATTCCTTGGTCCTTGTGAAAATTCGAACACATGACTTGGTCATACCGGAATGAGGAAGGAGATAGACCGTTGCCAATATTACATATCCTAATCATCATGTTGTATTCAAAACTTAACAAGAATTCGAAAGAAACGGGATTCGTGTGGTTTATAGAAAATAAATTCTTAAGCCTGCAGTAGAGGAGCCCCACTATTCTTGCTAAAGTTGTACCTTGTGATGCTTATTAGTTCACGCCTTAAATGCATGGCAAAACTAAAGATTGAGAATTCATGAGCAATTACAATATAGGTGTACGGGTACATGGAACTGTTCGGGCAATTGGAAACATATCTATGGTGGACACTTGCAGCTGAGTCTTGGTAACATAACTTTATATATGTAACAAATTGTCTTGAAACATAACAAAAGGATGAAACCATATTAATACCATTAATTGCACTAAGCTTGCTACCACAAACACTAAAACCGCTCATAATAATTCTTTCTCATGTCCCACGATTCCAATTGCCACTGAACCTAGTCTTTAGCAAGAGAGGGCTTCAACTTGTGCTTTTAAGTACCATTGCAAATTACACTGTATTCTTGATTCCTAATCGTCATATATGCCTAAAGTCAACAGTAAAACTAACTTCACAAATCAATTTTGTGATAAGAGGGGCTGCAACTAGTGCTTAAAAGCACCATTGCAGATTACACTGCGTCCTCCGTTCCTAGTCATCATATACGCCTATAGTCATAACCAAATAACTCTAGTATTATACGAATCAATTCGCAACTTCACAAGCACTAACCTCGTCGATTCACATTATCATAAAAAGATTACTTCACTTCATCACAAATAAACCAAATTTTACATCAACTAATTCTACATGTAATCTACCAACAGACTCTATCAAAATTAGAGACCAGAGCTAACACGAAACCAAAAACCGCAATACGAAACGCCTAACAAAGAACAGACTAGTACACATTCTTCTTTCAGCTCTATAATCAAACACTTACTGTGCAACCACCTTTAATAATCCCAAATTTCACAAACAAATCAAAACCCTTTGTTTTTTAACAATTTTTTTCACATGGGGTCATCAAATTTCAGTTTTTAAATTTTGGGTTTTCAAGAAAATCAAAAGGGTAAATACATAAAACCTTAGAATTCCACAAAAAATTCATAAAAAACAGAGGAAAAATTACATGAATTTAAACATTATAAAACTGAAAGTGATTTAAGTACCTTGTTCCTGTCTTGTGTTGTGTGTATAGCTTGTGTTTTGTCTACTTGGCTTTGAGCGATTATAAATTTTTAATACCAACAGAATATATATAAATAAAACTCCGTTTCAAAATCCATATCCAATTTAACTTGAAAAATTGGGCAGTTGAACAGGTACTTATATAATTTTTTTTTTTTTAAATGTTACTTATTTTTATGATAAAAAAAATGTTTAGTATTTAAATTTTTATTTTAAAAAATAAAAAAATTATGCAGATATATGGTCAAATGCAAATGTATTTTAAAATACCGGTACAAAGTGGACATATATTTTAAAAAGTAGGGATTATGTACTTCACTTTTTTTTCTTTTTTAAAAATGGACAAAAATAGAAAATAAAAAATAATCCAATAATATTTTATAATAATAAAAATATTATTATAAAAAGTAAAAAATAAAATTACTGTTATAATACATTTTGATTTTAGAGAAATTAAGAGAAATAGTTTTTTTTATAATAAAGAAGTTGTTTGTAACTCTTTCAAATCAAGTATTGGGTTCAAATTATTGTAACTCTTTTTTTTCTTTTTTAAAAATGGACGAAAACAGAAAATAAAAAATGATCCAATAATATTTTATAATAATAAAAATATTATTATAAAAAGTAAAAAATAAAATTACTGTTATAATACATTTAGATTTTAGAGAAATTAAGAGAAATGGTATTTTTTTTTTAATAATAAAGAAGTTGTTTGTAACTCTTTCAAATCAAGTATTGGGTTCAAATTATTGGAACTCTTTTTTATAATAAGAATATTGTTTTGCATGCAAGAATATTTTGCGTACTAGAACAAATTATTTTGTTTTAGAATTACGAAAATTATTTCTATTTTTTGTTTTACAAAAAAAAAAGGCCTTTTTTTTAGTTTCAAACAAGCATTTGTTTTTGTTTTTTTTTAAAGCAAGAATCACCTAAACTATGACTAGTTTTGTGATTTATGGCTCTCTTATTGAACTGGAATGATCAAAGAGAGCCTGGTTCAGTTCATTAGAGCTGTCAAGCTTCTTACAATGCATCATCAACAAATTATAGGAGTAAGATTAAACTTTAGTATGTACTGTAAAAGGGATGCTGCAAACATTTTATTGATCTTCTGAAATTTCGAAACTGTTGTCCAAGTCCTGAGCACTGCTGTTTTATTAAGTTCAATGCAACATTGTTGATGGTTTAGTGTAATCTCCAAGAAAATTTAGAAGAAGTGTCAATTAAGGCATGAATAAGCCAGTGCCTTCTCCTCGATTAGCTCTTCTGCTGTTGCATCCATCTTAGCCCTCGAAAACTCATCGATTTTGAGCCCTGCAACAGCAGACACTCTGATTATGGTAGCCCATGACTTGTTTTGTGTGCAAGACTGTGTAAAATAAAAGAGTAATCTCGAAAAATATCTGAAAAGTATTGTTGGAAGCAGACCTTGTACAATTGACCATTCTCCTTTTTCACAAGTGACTGGAAAAGAGTAGATAAGACCAGGTTGAATACCATAAGATCCATCAGAATACACTCCCATTGACACCCATGTACCCTGAAACATGTAATAAGGAAATAAATTTAGATAACTGAAGAATGAATTTCAAACTTAATGCAGTGTGGACTATAGAGTAATGTTTTTGAAATGTATAAACGATTTGACCTTGGGAGTGCCAAGAACCCAATCACGTATATGATCACAGGCAGAACTTGCAGCAGAAAATGCACTAGAAAGCTTTCGAGCTTTAATGATGGCTGCACCACGCTGCTGAACCGTTGTGATGAACTCTGTATTCAGCCTACAAGAAATAAGTTACAAAATCAGGCAACAAGAATATATTAGTCACGTGGACAATGTCGGAAGGTCCAGAAATTTATCAAAAACAGTATTTCACATCCTTGGAAAGTTTTGAGAGTTTGAACAAGAAAAGATAGTTATGTACCACTGATCATTGTTAACAAGTTCTCGAACAGATTTTGTTCCTTTGTCTGTAGATACAGTTGCATGATTTACATCTGGATACTGAGTTGAAGAGTGATTTCCCCATATGATCACATTTTTCACATCATTAACATGAACATTTAGTCTCTCCGAAATCTGGCCTAAAGCTCTATTGTGATCAAGTCTTGTAAGGCAAGTGATGTTATCTTCGGGGATTGATGGAGCAAATTCTTTCAAGATTAGCGCGTTGGTGTTAGCTGGATTAGCCACCAGTAGTACCTGCACAAATAATAAATTGAAGATGCCTTAACAAAAGTAAAGTTTTCTTGTCATTAACCAATGCAAGAACTTGAAATTGGCACCCAGCTTCATATTTCTTGCAGTAAAGTTGAGAATAGAACCGTTTTAACTTCAAGAAACAGAATTAGAAGTTCTATTCTTGGATTAAAAGTATCTGACCTTGCAATTTGATGAAGCATGCTGCTCTAAGGCTGAAGCTTGAGCCTTGTATATCGATACATTTTTTGACATTACATCCTTCCTCTCCATCCCATCTTTGCGAGGGAATCCACCTAACATAATCGCAATGTCAACATCTGTACAAGCTTCAACAACATTTGTCGTAGCAACAACTCCTGTCGTATTCAGAAAACAGAGAGCATCAAATATAAATTTTAAGATATGCATCAGTTTAATGTATCTTTCTCTGACTAAAAATCCCACCTTTTAGAAGAGGAAATGCTGCATCAATCAATTCCATTTTAACTGCATTTAAGGCCTCAGCAGCAGGTTCAATGTCAAGCAAATGTAAAATTACAGGCTGATTTGTACCCAACATTTCTCCTCTAGCAATCATGGGAACCAGAGCATAGCCTATTTGGCCTGCGATAACACAAATTTGTCAAAAAATGAAAAGAAAATGTTACTATCCGAAAATCTAACTAAGAAATCTGTACACTTAAACAACAAAAACATTGAGAAAACTGTGTGTTTGTGTGTGCGGGAACATGCCTGCAGCACCAGTAACAAGGACTGTAACAGGATCCTCCTCGACATCCAAGAAGCTCCAGACATACTTGACTATCTTCCAAGACAAATACAAACAACCGGAGAGTACAGCAATTTGTTCAGCCAATTCCAGTTTATCCATATAAACACGAGTTGAATTTCAATCTTTCTTGAATTCTCGACAAATCACAAAAACTAATAATGTAGTATATACAATTTCCTTTTATCGATCAACATTTATAGAGAGCCAAAAAAAACAGAAACAGATAGTTGAGACAACAAGACAGCAGAATACTAATACAAAATGTATAGGCAACAATATAATCTCTTAAAGGGAAAGTAAAGTACATGCATTATTGTACATGCAACATATAACATATAATTTGTGCATGAAGCAATGTTTATGCTTTGTAACATAGAGTGCATTCATAGTAGATTCAGATATTTAGTCTGGTTTGTATATTTATAATTGTGTGCATGGATGGAACTCAGAAGAATACCAGCTGTCCAGGGCTCACGGACCTTAGTCGAAATTAGTTTATGGACCCTAAATGTGAAGAGTGGGTTATGTACAAAATGAGGAGTGTCTACGTGTGTGTATGTTGATATATTCATGTGTCGTGTGATAAGACTTGAAAGTGTGGAAATTAAAGGTTGATCACGTTCGAGGAAAGATGAGATATGGCAGGGTTTAGCTTTGGTTGTTGGGAAAGTTTAGTATGGTTGGGCGGTTTGATCACATGATTTAGGCCCGTGTGAGTATTCTGCAACAGCAATTTTTTTGACTGAAAAAAGTTAAAAATTATTTGTTTCAAAAA
Organism: Anethum foeniculum; assembly: GCA_003724115.2. Taxonomy (NCBI): domain Eukaryota; kingdom Viridiplantae; phylum Streptophyta; class Magnoliopsida; order Apiales; family Apiaceae; genus Anethum; species Anethum foeniculum. The sequence continues at coordinate 27,777 of PHNY01011044.1, forward strand.
TATCTTTTTTAATGTGTTTTTTCTCTAAAAAATTTATTTAGAGAAGTAGATCTGCTTGTACTTTAAAACTAGCATAATAACCCGTGCGAGGCACGGTTCATCTTCTAATATTGTATGTAAGTGTGTTTACGATAATTCAAAACTTTTTTATGTGAATTTTGGGTTATTTTCTTGTGTGCACGATAATTGCTACCATTAAATATTTTTATCATAAAATTGTTTCCTAATTTGATTAGATTTTAAGAGTCTATTACAATCACTCGACCCCGGTAACCCATACCCATATACGTACTAACACACATCATGTTAGTACGTATAAGAGATTATATTGCTTGTAAATGCTTATACACATCATTTGTCGACACTTTGTTGTAGACTGCTGATGAAAGACTAAAGATTGAAAGTTGGGCAGATATTATATGAGGCACACGTATACAAATGATGTGTATAAGCATTTACGCACTATTGACATGCTT
>PHNY01011057.1:818-11208 GCA_003724115.2 Anethum foeniculum
CTCGGCTCGGCTCGGTTCGTCAGAAAAAAAATAAAGCTCGGCTCTGTTCGACCAAAACTCGGATCGGTTCGGTTCGTGAACAGCCCTACCTTTGCTTCTCCACCGTCCAAACAGATTTTAATTACTTTATATATTTTGTTTATAGTATTTTTGTTATTATATTCCCCATCAGATCTAGCGTTCACCACCTTTCTCCTTATGCTGCAAAAATTCACTGTATATAATTATGTCAAAAACGAATATTAAAATTTTTATCGATAATTGGATACATAATCTGGTCATTCATTTAAAATATAATTATTTAATAAATAATATTAATTTATCAAGTTAGTGAAATTTATTTTAAATTTGCCAAAAAGTATATTGATTCACTATTGTACACCAATTATTATTACAAGTGTATATATCTATAATATTTTAATTTAAGCACTGCTCCGTATTTTTATTAAAAACACATTTTTAACTTACATTATTTTAGAACTATGTTCTATTTAAGTTACATACAATTATTCAAATTTTAAAACAAAACTGAATAAAATACGATAAATAACATAAATCTAACCAATTTTTGTACTAAAAATAAAAATTTATCAAATTTAGTTGCAACACTCCTAGTTTTGTAAATCCTATTTACACTTAAAATACACCTTAATTTTATTATCATAGGATGGAGTGTTGTAAAAATCGAAAATCAGAACTTGAGCTTCAATTTAGATTTGATCGAATATCAAGAATAATCAGAGTAAAAATTGAATGTATTTTAATATTGAAATATTATTTAAATATTAATATGTTTATATTAGTTATTTATTAACAAGTATATATTTATTATATTATAAATTTTAAAATTATTCATATTTAAATGAACATAATATTATAATTACAAATAAGATATAATAAAAAATTTATGATAATTAATCGGATTCAAAAACCGATTTATTCCGATTCCCGAATTTTTAAAACTAAACCGGATAAACCAAATCCATGTCACAAATCACATTTTGCTACACACAAAATATAACAACACAAACTCACAAACACCAACACAAAATCTCCAAACCCTAATCCCCAAATCCTTCTTCAAACCCCCTCAATTCGGGTCCCCAATCATGACCCGAAAGTGCTCACACTGCAACAACAACGGCCACAACTCTCGGACCTGCCCCAACCGGGGCGTCAAGCTATTCGGAGTCCGATTAACCGATGGATCATCCATCCGAAAGAGTGCTAGTATGGGTAATTTGACCCATTACTCCGGATCCAACTTGACCCAACTTCATAACCCGGCCGGAAATGACTCTCCCGGCGGTGATACGCCGGATCACGGCGCCGGAGATGGGTATGCGTCGGAGGATTTTGTTCCCGGGTCGGGTTCTAGTCGAGAACGGAAAAGAGGTCCATTTCTTTTTATTCATTTTTATTTTAATCTCGATAAATGAATAAAATTTTCCGTATTGCGGGTGTTAATTTAATTTGTTGATGTGGGGTTTGATTTGGTTAAAGGGTTGTATTGTTAATTAAGTAAAAGAGGGTGCAATGTGTAGCTCAAATTAGTTAAAAGAAAAAAAAAAGGTTCGATTTTTATGTTGATGAGTGTGTATTTATGTGTACATTTTTCGGGTTTTTATGGTTGTTCGGTATTTATATTTGTTTAAGAGTTGTGTTTTATTAATTAAGAAGTTAGAATGTGTAGCTGAAATTAGTTAAAAGGGGAAAAAAGGTTTGATTTTTATGTTGATGAGTGTGTATTTTATGTATACATTTTCGGGTTTTTATGTTTTCTTGGTATTTATATTTTTTTAAGAGTTGTATTGTATTAATTGGCTGAAATTAGTTAGAAAAGGAAAAAAAAGGATCGACTTTCATTTGACATGTGTGTATCTATGTATACATTTTCTGGTTTTTCATGTTTTTGGGTAGTTAGATTTGTTTAAGAATTGTGTTGTATTAATTAAGAAGGTAGGATTTGTAGCTGAGATTAGTTAAAATTGGAGTTTTAGTTAAAAACGTATTGTCTTTATATTGATTTTTTTCATTTGATAAGTGATCATTTTATTGATTTGTGTGTATCTTTGTTTTACATTTCGTTTTGTTCAATATATGTGTAAACATGTATTTGCAATGGTGGATTTGTTGATCTTGCATCATTGTTCTTTTCTCAGTTTTTATGTTAGTGCAGTAGCCTACTTATAATTTTTTGAAGAGGTGTGGATTATTTATATATCAAGGCTTTGTCAGATAAATGTGTTGTGTATGATCTACTAATTTGTTATTATAGTAATAATGTAATATATTGGTTGGGGCTATTGAATATTTGCGGTGTGGAGTAGGATAGGGTTTTGAAGGCATCACAGTGGATGATCGTAGCTCTGTCTGAGTTATACATTTTATAGCATTAAGGGTGGTTATGTAATGATGCAAATGAAATTTAGGAGTGGAATTGGTATTTCTAGTGCTTTAGTTATAGTTGAGGAGAGATTTTATTTGTGAGACACGGAGAACGTCATCCACTTCCTAAAGCTCTAAATTTTTAGGTGTTTGGCCATGTGTTTTTTTTTCTGTGGAAATAAGTACTTGTCTTTCAAAAACCGAAATTTAGCCATAAATTTATCTGCATCTTCAAGGTTTCATCTCATCAGCAAACATATCTATAATCTTTGTCCCCTAGAATTGGAGCATGTCTGAAGAACCTTACAATTGCTGATATAGTAGTTGGATGGTTTACCAAATGACGTGAGATTGGCTGCAGGGACTTTGACACCTTGTATTCAGAGACATTTATTTTTGTTTCCTTATTGTGACATCTTTAATATAGTTCGTCACAATTAAAAAAAATAAATTATCCTCTTATCTTTGTGGTGGAATAACCGTTTTTGCAGATATTGTATATGGAAGAGGATCAATTAGGATTCTTGACTATTGAACCTTAAATATGATAATCTTTCGAGAATATTAGTATCTGCAATGTAGCTTATTAATTGGATGGTTTTGAATTATCCGACTTTTCAAAAGTTCTGTTCACAAGCCTTTAATTAGTACAAAAGGGGGCTAAGAGTAAGCTCCAGCCCTAGATAATTTTGATGGGACAGTCTTTTTTCTGGTTAAAGATCATATTATCTGTCTTGATTCATATACAGTTACTAGTGTTCACCTATTATATTTCCCAAATCGTGTTAATTTTGATTTGCAGGTAATCCGTGGACTGAGGAGGAGCATAGGATGTTTTTACTCGGTTTGCAAAAGCTTGGAAAAGGTGACTGGCGTGGAATTGCACGGAATTATGTGATTTCAAGAACACCTACTCAGGTGGCTAGCCACGCCCAGAAATATTTCATTAGGCAGAGCAATATATCTAGGAGAAAGCGAAGATCAAGCCTCTTTGATATTGTAGCTGATGAAGTATGTAAATCTCTCCATCTTCGAACTCCCCATTTTTAGCATTGAGCATACTTATAGTGCATTTACTCTAATCAAACGCTTCTGTGTATTCACAAATTTACTTATTTCATTGTCTCTCTATTTTTTTATTGGATTCTGTAGTCAGTCGAAACCACAATGATGTCACAAGAATTCTTTTCTGTTGATCCTCCCCAAGCCGAGGCACAAGCTGACACATTATTTGAAGAAGAATGTGAATCAATGGAATCTGCAAACTCCAATGATACTGTACCTACCCCTCTGAAGCCAGAGAACTTACAATACTGTTATCCAGTTGTCTATCCTGCATATGTACCTGTTCCTGTGCCATTTTGGTTGGGGTCCAACCAAGGTCCAATTACAACAGATAGTCACGAGGTGCTTAAGCCAACAGCGGTGCACTCAAAGACCCCTATCTACTTGGACCAACTGGTTGGCATGTCTAAACTCAGTCTAGGGGAATCCATTGGCAATGGAGGACCCTCTTCCCTTTCAGTAAAGTTACTTGAAGGCTCTAGTAGGCAGTCAGCGTTCCATGCCAACTCAGCACCGGCTAGTTCTGGCATGAACCCGGGAAAGAGTCCTATCCATGCAGTTTAGCAATGTAGACTTGTAGGTATGCTTGATATATGTGCACTGTAGTGAAATTTTTCATTGATACAAAGAAATGTAGTCTGTATGTGAGGTTATGTTATTTAAGTTGGTTAGATATCTTTAATAAGCTTATTACTAGAAGCCTCACTTTGTGTATTAGTTCTACTTGCCTTGCTGTGAGATATAATACTTCCTTCGGAAGCACATGTCACCGTTGAAATCTTAAAGGAAGTTTTGTTCTATAGTGAAATAGTTCATCTGTAAAAGCCAAACATGTTTATCCGCTAGCAGTTTTTCTAAGGTCTCCTGGAAGGCGAAGGTAAGGTCACCCTGCTTCGAGTGGGACATTAGTGGTTACATTTTAATGTTACCGAGTTGTAAGCAAACACACGATATAATACTGTTGGCTTAAATCATTTTTCCTGTGTATCCTTATATTAAAAACTAGAGAAAATAGTTATTTCATTTATTTTCATGTATTCAACTAGTACATGTACTAGCTGTAAAGGAACTACAGACTTAAGTAGCTGGGCATACTCTCTGTATGTATGAGCAGCACAAGATAGAAAAACAATGTTCCACTTGTTTTAGATTACATACATGGGTCTAGCTGTGAAATTGGATGGTTGGAATCATTTATTCGTTGTAATTTTTCACGGATAGGTGTAATACTGAAAATTTTTGTGAACACGGTTATCCCCAAATTTCATTTTTCTCTGGCAGGCTGTGAGATTTAGGTGTTCTAGATGGACTCTTAAAGTAATGCCCTTTTTTAATAGCCATAGACAAAAATCTGCACAAAAAAGTGATTTATCGAAACTCTCTTTTAATATTTTGCACGAGATAAATTTGAACGTGTATGTTACTAGAGAAACTTAACCACCTCTAGAACTAGTGCTAAAGTTTGTTGAGCACACTTGCGGAATCAGCTAATATAACAAACTGGATTGAGATTATGAGAATATGCAAAAAGCTTCGAAATCCTGGTGCACTGTGTAGAAGAATGATTAGAACTATTTAGTATTGGATTTACAGAACAAACATAAAAGTTTACATTTGTCGCGGCAAGGGCCGGCCTTGTCCCATAGCAGTCTGTCTATATATCTTGTCATCAACCTTGCTCTGTATGTGCATCTTCTATCCACATTCTTTATCAAATTCTGTATGGCCTTAGCAGCTGTTTGTCTTATTATTAGCCTGATAGCAGTTCCTGCTGTGTACGCTGTTGATCATATCGTTGGAGACAGATCTGGTTGGAACCGAGGGGTAAATTACTCTCAGTGGGCTTCCGGCAAAAAATTTGCTGTAGGTGACAATCTCGGTAAGTTTCACATTTTACAATTTAGAAACAAATGGCCATCTTGAGTTGCATGCTATATGTTACTGTTCTTTTTTACAAATATTTATAAATATTTTGGGATCTTCAGATATTTTAAATTTCGGAAAAACTTATACTGATTTATGTACACTCATGATCAGTATTCAGTTATGGATCCTCCGACAGTGTGGATGAAGTCAGTCGATCCGATTACAAATCTTGTACTGCAGGCAACGCTCTAAATGCATATAAAGGAGGCAATAACACTGTCCCATTAGAAAGACTAGGTCAAATGTATTTCATATGTCCAGTATTTGACCACTGTGGTGCTGGCATGAAACTAAGAATCACTGTAAAATCCTCTGATCCCACCAGCCCTGCTGCGCGATCGACTACGAAAGACTGGCCTAATGGTTCTGGTGGCTTTGGTAACATGATAAGTTGATGCTAGGAACTTGTATTGTTTTTGCAGGCCTAATGGGGTTTATGAGTTAGGGAACAGGTAGTGCTGCAGTTTCATTTCGTTGTACGTTGTAATTGTGTGAAAATCATTTGATGATGAAATGTACTTTACGTTCATTTCTAACCATTTTCTCTTCCTAATTTTTCCATCATATTTCATCTCTGGCAATGTATTTTGACCAGATATTTGATGTTTGAAACTGTTTATTTTATTTTTTTAATTAAAAATCTTTACCAAATTTTATTAATAAGAAAAAGTTAAAGATACTCGCTCCGTCCCTCTCATTTCTTTACATTTTAGAAAGAGTATCCGGCATGCATATTAAAGTACATATAAAATATAGTTCCGTAACTTATTTTTAAAACTTTTCTTTTTTGAATTAAAATTTAAACATTTAGTTTTTATTTAAAAACATAAAATCATAATAAAAAAGTTACGGAAACGTGTCTGACCCTCTCTACAAAATGTAAAGAAATGTGAGGGATGGATGGAGTAATAATTATAAATACACGGTTAAAATATTATTTAAGTATTTGTAAAATTCAACCATTTTTGTTAATAATATTTTTTTTGTTTCAAAATACTCGTGTACTTTAAAGTTCATTACACAAAGTATACAAGTATTTTGAAAGGTAGTGTATATTTTTCTTATGTTGCATGTTAATGGTCAAAAGTATTGACTACGTTAGTCCTAAAACATGCAGTAGCTATTTGACTGACCAATTACAATAATTAGATTTGTTTGTTTTTTAAAGGTCAGTTAGCCCGCCAGACAATATTATTCTCGGCAGCCATGGATACAAATAAAAAATGCAATCATGAATCTTCGAATATGAATTTAATTTAGCTGTTTAAAATAAACAATTCTATTTTAATACGACTACTCACGTTTATCATATTCATTCCTACGATACAACTTATGTTATACAGTGAGTTTAGACAGATCCCCAGAGGTGGCATCTCACTGTTGTCGTTTTCTCGTTTATATAAGTATATTGATTTTGCACTTGCGTCTTTTTTTTCTCAGTTCAGCCCGAGGAAAGGCTTCTTTGAGTTTGAAGAAGTAAAGAATGGAAGGAGTTGATTACTTAGCTGATGAGAGGAGAAAAGCCGAGTTCAATGTTGATTCGATGAAGATTGTTTGGGCTGGTTCTAAGCACGTTTTCGATGTCGTTGATCGCATGTCCAAGCTTGTTGCTGCTGATCCAGTAACTTTCAGTCTCCTTTCTAAAGTCTTATTTGTTGTTCTTATTGTTTCAGAAATGTCACAAGTTAAATTTATTTGATCGATTTTCTGAGTTAGCGAAAAACGTGTTATTTTTTATTTCATACGCATGAATGCTTCATCTATGAATTGTAGTGGTGCTGGTGAATGTTTGGTCTGGTTTACTAATGTTATCATCTTCTTCAAGTTGTCGAGCTTGGATCAGAACTTAATGTACGATTACGTCTTGGACTGATTAAATTAGTCTTCGAAAGTAATTTAGAACAGGAAAACTGTGTTTTATGATTATAGTGACTTCTGTTTCATAGCTCTAACCTGATACTGCATCAGATAACTGGTATAATGCTAAATTCCTATATCTGACCCTCAGCATTCGATATAATTTTGTTGGCGCTGGTCTTAAAAGAAAGTACTGGTAAAATTCGAGAAATGTTTTTGGCTTTTAGGACTATCAACTGGTTGTTTGTATCCTGATATTAAGTGTCATAACATTAACATGGGAGTCACTAGTCAGCACAATGAACCACATACAAGATTGCATTGATGAACTTCTGCAGTTTGTAAAAATCGTACACCTAATGTATTGCTCTTGATTATGTGCAGCTGAAGATTGGCTAAATCCCAGTGCAATACTGGAGGCATTTGAGGCTAGGGCCATAAGAATGGCTGTTTCCTCTGCTCAGAGTTTAAGCAGTTTTCCAAATCCAGAAGAAGGTGCTATAATTTTGATGAAATTAGTGCTTTAATTGTTTTTAGTCGCTGTTATTCCAAAAATTATTAGCACAACTCATTTGCAAGGAAACGAATTGGTTTTTTACTTTTTTTTAGATTAACGTGAGGGTATACAGCTAATTCCTTGCAGAACATAAACTTCTGGATTAATTTGGTTACGTATTGTATTGCGTTTATAGTCAAATTTTTAGAGGTCCAGTTGTTGTATTTTTTAATCAAAAACTTCGCAGGGATTAGAATTATAGAGGCTTACAATTATCAAATACATTTGTTCTCATTTAATTTCAGGCTTTGCGGAACTGTCAGCAGATTTAGCCGATGTGGCAGTTGCTCACTGCCAGTTAATTGTAGTTTCCAAGTAAGCTTCATCAACTTACTGTTTTCTTTGAAAGCAATTTTCTGTTTTTTTTTATAAAAGAGCTACACCTGCCTCAGTTCTTCTAGTTGGATCATGACTATTGGCTATGCAGTATTTTAAGCAAATATACTCGTAATAAAAGGTCCGAGGATTCAAGCCTTAATATAGGCATCACGCGATTATTCACTTCTAAAATAAATAAAAATGAACAAGAAAATCAATTGTTAAAGGAGTCCACTTTGTATTGATTGTAATACAAAGTGGCAAAATGTCTTCGAGTTGGACACGTCTAATTTGATCGTGATGCCATGAACATAAATGAATTCTGAGCCTGTACAATGCGGCATATGACTATGAGGCTCAGATTTATATGTGTATTTTATATGAAATGTTTTATAGCGCTTGAAGACAAGGGAAATTATGCCCAGAAAAGTTGCACAAGTAAACTATGGTCAGTAGCAAAACAATAGTCTGTTAGTGCAAGCTTAACTGAGAAGTACAACTAATCATCTTCTTTGACATATCCTAAAGATCTATTGCATGTAGCTGATGACAAATAATATTATTATGATATTATAGGGAATTCGTACCCTATCTGCGTTATCTTGATCCATCTTTACATTTTCTGTTAAAAATAATCTCGTAGATCTAATACTATTACTTCTGTTCTCTTTCTGCAGGTTTTTTGATAAATTGAAACAAGAGATTCATGGCAAGGGAGTTAAACGGCAACTTGTACTTCTGTATAATATCTATGCACTTTCTCTTCTTCACAAGCATCAGGGAGAATTTCTCGCTACTAGCAGTATCACAGCCGAGCAAGCTTCACTTGCAACTGCTCTACTTAGAAATTTGTATTCCCAGGTTGCTACATTTTATTTTTTGTTGTATTCGTCTAATCATTTAATCGATTTTTATAATGTCAGAGTTCTTAGTATCCATGGTTTATCATCAGGTCCGACCAAATGCAGTAGCACTTGTCGACTCATTCAACTACACAGACCACTACCTTGGTTCAGTTCTTGGGCGATATGATGGAAATGTATATCCAAAGCTTTACGAGGCAGCATGGAAGGATCCATTGAATGACTCTGTTGCGCCTGATGGTTATGTCAAGTACATCAAGCCTTTGCTCCAGGACAACTTTCACCTGTCTAGGCTTTGAAATGATACTCGAAAACTAACCTTTTCAATGAGCGAAATGCTAGAGTTCTCGAAATATTTATAATACCCGATGTTCTATAAGCAACCGTTAGCACTTTTTACTTCAACATCTGAAATTCTGAATCCGATATTTTTACTAAATTCCCAGCAAATGCTGTCTTATAATCAGTTAATCACTAATAAGATAAGCTTATAGCTCATACAAATTACGGATTTTTCATATTTGTATATTATTTTAGAATACTCGTTTAAAAATATGCTAAAAATATGCAACGAATCTCGTAATGTTCATAAATAATTGTAGACACTGTTTGACAAATCATATAAGTAGCTTATACATTGAAAAATACATACATTTTTCGGCTTATGAGTAGAGCTGGAATTCGGGCTGGGCGTCTCGCGAACTTGACCGGCTCGAACTCGTTTAACTGGACTCGACTCAGCTCAGCTCGTTTAGTTAAACGAACCGAGTTCGGACAGAGGTTCCGGCTCGTTTAATTAAATGAGCCGGCTTGACTCGATTCGTGAAATTAAACGAGCCGAGTTCGGATAGAGGTTTAGAGTCGATTAAGTGTAAAATTAAACAAGCTGGCTCGTCTGACTTGTTAAAACGGCTCGTTTAGCTAGACAAGCCGGCTCGACTCGACTTGTAAAATTAAAAAATTTGAGTCCGGACAGAGGATTAGACTCGATTAGTTAAACATGTTGGTTCGACTCGGCTCGAATTACGTTCGACTCAAAATTTTGCTCGCTTTGTCCAAATTACAACCTTACCTGTGAATTACTTATAAGATTTGTCGAATATTTCCGTCAAATATAAAGTATATTTAGAAAACAACGGAGTGATCCAAAACAGAATTTATTTACTATATTATACATATAAGGACATCTGAGTATCCTATCTGCCCCTACAAAATTTTCTAAACTAAGACTAATCCTTTTCTTTAAGGGCATCTTCAACCATGATCCAAAAATTCAAATTTGGGGCAGTTTTGCCTCAAACCACTCCAACCGTGGACTAAAAAGTGATCCAAATTTGGATCAGTGAACAGTACTGGTCCAAATTTGGATCACTACTATTCACTGATCCAAATCTTTTTAATATTATAATAATGTTAC